>CM076678.1:136787301-136974852 GCA_038501925.1 Xenopus petersii | reverse complement strand
GTATATCTTACAAACTTGTGCACCACAGGTAAAGACCTTCTCTGAACCCCCGCTAATGGCATATAAAAGGGGTAACATTTTCCGGGATACCTTAGAAAAGGCAGATGTGGGTTCATTGGCAAAACCAGGACAAATATATTTAGGGGTTTCCAAAAAATGGGTACATTCCCCTGACTAAATAGTGCCAGTTGCAGCAATATCACTAAAGGCTCCCAGTTTACGCACCCACAGACAGGACAAAAGATTGATATTAAAAAGTATTTTACATGCAATTCAACTTTTGTGGTGTACCTAAACAAATGTCCCTGTGGCATAGTATATGTGGGAGTAACCACACAGAAGGTTAAAGACTGTATTAAGCAACATAAATCTAATGTCCGCTGTGGATGTGTACACCTTCCAATCCCAGCACATCTTGCTGAAGCTAGACACACAGTGAGCCAGCTACGGTACCAGGTGATTGATAGCGTAGAACCCTTGAGACGTGGAGGCGATTGGACCCTACAGTTAAAGAAATTAGAGATGAAATGGATACATAAATTAGGTACGCTGGGACCAGGTGGTTTGAACCGGGAGTATACACCAATGCTTTTTATCTAATATGGTTGACCTGATTTTGTGCTATGTGTAACATTGTTTCGTATTTTCTTGTTTTTAGATCAATACAGCTCATACCCTGGGAATGACTGTGTTCAACAATACATGGGTATTTTCGCCCAGGAATAGAGCATACAAATTGTGAGTAATGATTTTAATATGCTGAATTGCTTATTCTTCATATATGCTGAATTGTTCGATTCGATATTCCATATTTGGCAAAGAAATTGACTTTTTATGAACACTGCGCAGTAATTATGGAAACAATGGTAACTATGGAAACAGTAACTATGGAAACAATGGGAACAATGGAAACAATGGTAACTGTGGAAACAATGGGAACAATGGGAACTATGGAAACCGTGGTTACTATGGTAACGGTAACTATGGAAACGATGGGAACAATGGAAACAATGGTAACTATGGAAACGATGGGAACAATGGAAACAATGGAAATGATGGGAACAATGGTTACTATGGAAACCGTGGTAACTATGGTAACGGTAACTATGGAAACGATGGGAGCAATGGTAACTATGGAAACCGTGGTAACTATGGAAAAGGTAACTATGGAAACGATGGGAACAATGGAAACAATGGTAACTATGGAAACGATGGAAACCATGGTAAATATGAAAACCGTGGTAACAATGGAAACGGTAACTATGGAAACGATGGGAACAATGGAAACAATGGTAACCATGGAAACCGTGGTAACTATGGCAACGGTAACTATGGAAACAATGGGAACAATGGTAACTATGGAAACCATGGTAACCATGGAAACGGTAACTATGGAAACGATGGGAACAATGGAAACAATGGTAACTATGGAAACGATGGGAACAATGGAAACAATGGTAACTATGGAAACCGTGGTTACTATGGTAACGGTAACTATGGAAGCGATGGGAACAATGGAAACAATGGTAACTATGGAAACCGTGGTAACTATGGTAACGGTAACTATGGAAACGATGGGAACAATGGTAACTATGGAAACCGTGGTAACTATGGAAACGGTAACTATGGAAATGATGGGAACAATGGAAACAATGGTAACTATGGAAACCGTGGTAACTATGGAAACGGTTACTATGGAAACGATGGGAACAATGGAAACAATGGTAACTACGGAAACCATGGTAACTATGGTAACGGTAACTATGGAAACGATGAGAACAATGGTAACTATGGAAACCGTGGTAACTATGGAAACGGTAACTATGGAAACAATGGTAACTATGGAAACCGTGGTAACTATGGAAACGGTAACTATGGACACGATGGGAACAATGGAAACAATGGTAACTATGGAAACCGTGGTAACTATGGAAACGGTAACTATGGAAACGATGGGAACAATGGAAACAATGGTAACTATGGAAACCGTGGTAACTATGGTAACGGTAACTATGGAAACCGTGGTAACAATGGTAACTATGGAGACCATGGTAACTATGGAAACGGTAACTATGGAAACAATGGGAACAATGGAAACAATGGAAACGATGGGAACAATGGGAACAATGGGAACTATGGAAACTGTGGTAACTATGGTAACGGTAACTATGGAAACGATGGAAACAATGGTAACTATGGAAACCGTGGTAACTATGGAAACGGTAACTATGGAAACGATGGGAACAATGGAAACAATGGAAACGGTGGGAACAATGGAAACAATGCTAACTATGGAAACCGTGGTAACTATGGTTACGATAACTATGGAAACAATGGGAACAATGGAAACAATGGTAACTATGGAAACAACAGTAACTATAGAAACAGTAACTATAGAAACAGTAACAGATACATCCTGTTACCCCCATATTTTATACACTGCCTAAAGTACATATAAATTTACAATTTCCTCCCGGTAGACCAATAGTGGCCCGTAATGAGTCTATTCTAGCCCCCCTGTCCATTTATCTTGACAAGATTTTACAACCATATGTGGTCCAAACTAAATCTTTTTTAAAGGATACAACACATTTGCTGAATATTTTGGACAAATGTATGGTTATGAAAGAGACTATTCTGGTGACAATGGCTATCCAAAGTCTCTACACATCAATTATGCATGATGCAGGGTTAGCGGCAATACAAGAAATTCTTTTGATGTATGATAATTACTCCCCTGAGGCTCAAGAAAGATTTGTTTCTGTCACTACTAGAGGTTGTCCTGCGAGAAAACTATTTTATGTTTCAAGATCAATTTTACAAACAAGTGCAAGGGACAGCCATGGGGAGTAATGTAGTGCCCACTTATGCTAACCTGTATGTGGATCACTTTGACCTCAAGTTTGTATACATTAATCCCCTGTATGAACAATTTTGCCAGTTATATCATCGCTATATGGATGATATTGTCATTTTAGGGACAGGGTCGGTGGATAATTTGCTACTGTTCATTACATATATAAATTCCGTGGTGCCCACTCTGCATTTTACTATTACATATGATGTTGAGTCTGTCAGCTTCCTAGATGTAACAATGAAAAGGAAAGGTACCCGGTGGCAAACCGATCTTTATAAGAAAGATACAGAACGTAACAATTGACTGCATTTTTCTAGTTTCCACTCTCCATCATTGAAAAACAATTTGCCTAAATCTCAATTTATGAGAGTGAGATGGATTGTCTCAGAGCCACAGAGAGAGTGTCAAAGACTGGATGAAATGCAGGAGAGGTTTGTGGTGAGAGGATACCCTAAGACGCTCTTTGAGACCGTGAGAAACGAGGTGATTAATATCCCACAAGATGAATTAAGAGCAAAACGGGTTAAAAAGGAGTCCTCGAGAGTGACCTTTGTCAGCAAATATACCACTGCTAGCAACAAGCTTAAGAAAATGATTAACAAACATTGGTATATCTTACAAACTTGTGCACCACAGGTAAAGACCTTCTCTGAACCCCCGCTAATGGCATATAAAAGGGGTAACATTTTCCGGGATACCTTAGAAAAGGCAGATGTGGGTTCATTGGCAAAACCAGGACAAATATATTTAGGGGTTTCCAAAAAATGGGTACATTCCCCTGACTAAATAGTGCCAGTTGCAGCAATATCACTAAAGGCTCCCAGTTTACGCACCCACAGACAGGACAAAAGATTGATATTAAAAAGTATTTTACATGCAATTCAACTTTTGTGGTGTACCTAAACAAATGTCCCTGTGGCATAGTATATGTGGGAGTAACCACACAGAAGGTTAAAGACTGTATTAAGCAACATAAATCTAATGTCCGCTGTGGATGTGTACACCTTCCAATCCCAGCACATCTTGCTGAAGCTAGACACACAGTGAGCCAGCTACGGTACCAGGTGATTGATAGCGTAGAACCCTTGAGACGTGGAGGCGATTGGACCCTACAGTTAAAGAAATTAGAGATGAAATGGATACATAAATTAGGTACGCTGGGACCAGGTGGTTTGAACCGGGAGTATACACCAATGCTTTTTATCTAATATGGTTGACCTGATTTTGTGCTATGTGTAACATTGTTTCGTATTTTCTTGTTTTTAGATCAATACAGCTCATACCCTGGGAATGACTGTGTTCAACAATACATGGGTATTTTCGCCCAGGAATAGAGCATACAAATTGTGAGTAATGATTTTAATATGCTGAATTGCTTATTCTTCATATATGCTGAATTGTTCGATTCGATATTCCATATTTGGCAAAGAAATTGACTTTTTATGAACACTGCGCAGTAATTATGGAAACAATGGTAACTATGGAAACAGTAACTATGGAAACAATGGGAACAATGGAAACAATGGTAACTGTGGAAACAATGGGAACAATGGGAACTATGGAAACCGTGGTTACTATGGTAACGGTAACTATGGAAACGATGGGAACAATGGAAACAATGGTAACTATGGAAACGATGGGAACAATGGAAACAATGGAAATGATGGGAACAATGGTTACTATGGAAACCGTGGTAACTATGGTAACGGTAACTATGGAAACGATGGGAGCAATGGTAACTATGGAAACCGTGGTAACTATGGAAAAGGTAACTATGGAAACGATGGGAACAATGGAAACAATGGTAACTATGGAAACGATGGAAACCATGGTAAATATGAAAACCGTGGTAACAATGGAAACGGTAACTATGGAAACGATGGGAACAATGGAAACAATGGTAACCATGGAAACCGTGGTAACTATGGCAACGGTAACTATGGAAACAATGGGAACAATGGTAACTATGGAAACCATGGTAACCATGGAAACGGTAACTATGGAAACGATGGGAACAATGGAAACAATGGTAACTATGGAAACGATGGGAACAATGGAAACAATGGTAACTATGGAAACCGTGGTTACTATGGTAACGGTAACTATGGAAGCGATGGGAACAATGGAAACAATGGTAACTATGGAAACCGTGGTAACTATGGTAACGGTAACTATGGAAACGATGGGAACAATGGTAACTATGGAAACCGTGGTAACTATGGAAACGGTAACTATGGAAATGATGGGAACAATGGAAACAATGGTAACTATGGAAACCGTGGTAACTATGGAAACGGTTACTATGGAAACGATGGGAACAATGGAAACAATGGTAACTACGGAAACCATGGTAACTATGGTAACGGTAACTATGGAAACGATGAGAACAATGGTAACTATGGAAACCGTGGTAACTATGGAAACGGTAACTATGGAAACAATGGTAACTATGGAAACCGTGGTAACTATGGAAACGGTAACTATGGACACGATGGGAACAATGGAAACAATGGTAACTATGGAAACCGTGGTAACTATGGAAACGGTAACTATGGAAACGATGGGAACAATGGAAACAATGGTAACTATGGAAACCGTGGTAACTATGGTAACGGTAACTATGGAAACCGTGGTAACAATGGTAACTATGGAGACCATGGTAACTATGGAAACGGTAACTATGGAAACAATGGGAACAATGGAAACAATGGAAACGATGGGAACAATGGGAACAATGGGAACTATGGAAACTGTGGTAACTATGGTAACGGTAACTATGGAAACGATGGAAACAATGGTAACTATGGAAACCGTGGTAACTATGGAAACGGTAACTATGGAAACGATGGGAACAATGGAAACAATGGAAACGGTGGGAACAATGGAAACAATGGTAACTATGGAAACCGTGGTAACTATGGTTACGATAACTATGGAAACAATGGGAACAATGGAAACAATGGTAACTATGGAAACAACAGTAACTATAGAAACAGTAACTATAGAAACAGTAACAGATACATCCTGTTACCCCCATATTTTATACACTGCCTAAAGTACATATAAATTTACAATTTCCTCCCGGTAGACCAATAGTGGCCCGTAATGAGTCTATTCTAGCCCCCCTGTCCATTTATCTTGACAAGATTTTACAACCATATGTGGTCCAAACTAAATCTTTTTTAAAGGATACAACACATTTGCTGAATATTTTGGACAAATGTATGGTTATGAAAGAGACTATTCTGGTGACAATGGCTATCCAAAGTCTCTACACATCAATTATGCATGATGCAGGGTTAGCGGCAATACAAGAAATTCTTTTGATGTATGATAATTACTCCCCTGAGGCTCAAGAAAGATTTGTTTCTGTCACTACTAGAGGTTGTCCTGCGAGAAAACTATTTTATGTTTCAAGATCAATTTTACAAACAAGTGCAAGGGACAGCCATGGGGAGTAATGTAGTGCCCACTTATGCTAACCTGTATGTGGATCACTTTGACCTCAAGTTTGTATACATTAATCCCCTGTATGAACAATTTTGCCAGTTATATCATCGCTATATGGATGATATTGTCATTTTAGGGACAGGGTCGGTGGATAATTTGCTACTGTTCATTACATATATAAATTCCGTGGTGCCCACTCTGCATTTTACTATTACATATGATGTTGAGTCTGTCAGCTTCCTAGATGTAACAATGAAAAGGAAAGGTACCCGGTGGCAAACCGATCTTTATAAGAAAGATACAGAACGTAACAATTGACTGCATTTTTCTAGTTTCCACTCTCCATCATTGAAAAACAATTTGCCTAAATCTCAATTTATGAGAGTGAGATGGATTGTCTCAGAGCCACAGAGAGAGTGTCAAAGACTGGATGAAATGCAGGAGAGGTTTGCGGTGAGAGGATACCCTAAGACGCTCTTAGAGACCGTGAGAAATGAGGTGATTAATATCCCACAAGATGAATTAAGAGCAAAACGGGTTTAAAAGGAGTCCTCGAGAGTGACCTTTGTCAGCAAATATACCACTGCTAGCAACAAGCTTAAGAAAATGATTAACAAACATTGGTATATCTTACAAACTTGTGCACCACAGGTAAAGACCTTCTCTGAACCCCCGCTAATGGCATATAAAAGGGGTACCATTTTCCGGGATACCTTAGAAAAGGCAGATGTGGGTTCATTGGCAAAACCAGGACAAATATATTTAGGGGTTTCCAAAAAATGGGTACATTCCCCTGACTAAATAGTGCCAGTTGCAGCAATATCACTAAAGGCTCCCAGTTTACGCACCCACAGACAGGACAAAAGATTGATATTAAAAAGTATTTTACATGCAATTCAACTTTTGTGGTGTACCTAAACAAATGTCCCTGTGGCATAGTATATGTGGGAGTAACCACACAGAAGGTTAAAGACTGTATTAAGCAACATAAATCTAATGTCCGCTGTGGATGTGTACACCTTCCAATCCCAGCACATCTTGCTGAAGCTAGACACACAGTGAGCCAGCTACGGTACCAGGTGATTGATAGCGTAGAACCCTTGAGACGTGGAGGCGATTGGACCCTACAGTTAAAGAAATTAGAGATGAAATGGATAAATAAATTAGGTACGCTGGGACCAGGTGGTTTGAACCGGGAGTATACACCAATGCTTTTTATCTAATATGGTTGACCTGATTTTGTGCTATGTGTAACATTGTTTCGTATTTTCTTGTTTTTAGATCAATACAGCTCATACCCTGGGAATGACTGTGTTCAACAATACATGGGTATTTTCGCCCAGGAATAGAGCATACAAATTGTGAGTAATGATTTTAATATGCTGAATTGCTTATTCTTCATATATGCTGAATTGTTCGATTCGATATTCCATATTTGGCAAAGAAATTGACTTTTTATGAACACTGCGCAGTAATTATGGAAACAATGGTAACTATGGAAACAGTAACTATGGAAACAATGGGAACAATGGAAACAATGGTAACTGTGCAAACAATGGGAACAATGGGAACTATGGAAACCGTGGTTACTATGGTAACGGTAACTATGGAAACGATGGGAACAATGGAAACAATGGTAACTATGGAAACGATGGGAACAATGGAAACAATGGAAATGATGGGAACAATGGTTACTATGGAAACCGTGGTAACTATGGTAACGGTAACTATGGAAACGATGGGAGCAATGGTAACTATGGAATCCGTGGTAACTATGGAAATGGTAACTATGGAAACGATGGAAAAAATGGTAAATATGGAAACCGTGGTAACTATGGAAACAATGGTAAATATGGAAACCGCGGTAACTATGGAAACGGTAACTATGGAAATGATGGGAACAATGGAAACAATGGTAACTATGGAAACCGTGGTAACTATAGTAACGGTAACTATGGAAACGATGGGAACAATGGTAACTATGGAAACCGTGGTAACTATGGAAACGGTAACTATGGAAACAATGGGAACAATGGAAACAATGGTAACTATGGAAACTATAGGTACAATGGAAACAATGGTTACTATGGAAACCGTGGTAACTATGGCAACGGTAACTATGGAAACAATGGGAACAATGGTAACTATGGAAACCATGGTAACCATGGAAACGGTAACTATGGAAACGATGGGAACAATGGAAACAATGGTAACTATGGAAACGATGGGAACAATGGAAACAATGGTAACTATGGAAACCGTGGTTACTATGGTAACGGTAACTATGGAAGTGATGGGAACAATGGAAACAATGGTAACTATGGAAACCGTGGTAACTATGGTAACGGTAACTATGGAAACGATGGGAACAATGGTAACTATGGAAACCGTGGTAACTATGGAAACGGTAACTATGGAAATGATGGGAACAATGGAAACAATGATAACTATGGAAACCGTGGTAACTATGGAAACGGTTACTATGGAAACGATGGGAACAATGGAAACAATGGTAACTATGGAAACCATGGTAACTATGGTAACAGTAACAATGGAAGCGATGGGAACAATGGTAACTATGGAAACCGTGGTAACTATGGAAACGGTAACTATGGAAACAATGGTAACTATGGAAACCGTGGTAACTATGGTAACGGTAACTATGGAAACAATGGGAACAATGGTAACTATGGAAACCGTGGTAACTATGGAAACGGTAACTATGGAAACGATGGGAACAATGGAAACAATGGTAACTATGGAAACCGTGGTAACTATGGTAACGGTAACTATGGAAACGGTGGGAACAATGGTAACTATGGAAACCGTGGTAACTATGGAAACGGTAACTGTGGAAACAATGGGAACAATGGAAACAATGGTAACTATGGAAACGATGGGAACAATGGAAACAATGGTAACTATGGAAACCGTGGTTACTATGGTAACGGTAACTATGGAAGCGATGGGAACAATGGAAACAATGGTAACTATAGAAGCGATGGGAACAATGGAAACAATGGTAAATATGGAAACAATGGGAATAATGGAAACAATGGTTACTATGGAAACCGTGGTAACTATGGTAACGGTAACTATGGAAACAATGGGAACAATGGTAACTATGGAAACCATGGTAACTATGGAAACGGTAACTATGGAAACGATGGGAACAATGGAAACAATGTTAACTATGGAAACGATGGTAACTATGGAAACCGTGGTAACTATGGAAACGGTAACTATGGAAACGATGGGAACAATGGAAACAATGGTAACTATGGAAACCGTGGTAACTATGATAACGGTAACTATGGAAACGATGGGAACAATGGTAACTATGGAAACCGTGGTAACTATGGAAACGGTAACTATGGAAACGATGGGAACAATGGAAACAATGGTAACTATGGAAACCGTGGTAACTATGGTTACGATAACTATGGAAACAATGGAAACAATGGTAACTATGGAAACAACAGTAACTATAGAAACAGTAACTATAGAAACAGTAACAGAAACATCCTGTTACCCCCATATTTTATACACTGCCTAAAGTACATATAAATTTACAATTTCCTCCCGGTAGACCAATAGTGGCCCGTAATGAGTCTATTCTAGCCCCCCTGTCCATTTATCTTGACAAGATTTTACAACCATATGTGGTCCAAACTAAATCTTTTTTAAAGGATACAACACATTTGCTGAATATTTTGGACAAATGTATGGTTATGAAAGAGACTATTCTGGTGACAATGGCTATCCAAAGTCTCTACACATCAATTATGCATGATGCAGGGTTAGTGGCAATACAAGAAATTCTTTTGATGTATGATAATTACTCCCCTGAGGCTCAAGAAAGATTTGTTTCTGTCACTACTAGAGGTTGTCCTGCGAGAAAACTATTTTATGTTTCAAGATCAATTTTACAAACAAGTGCAAGGGGCACAGCCATGGGGAGTAATGTAGTGCCCACTTACAGATGAAGCCACTTGGATTTGTGAGTTAAATGCGTCATGACTCAGGGGTAATTGAAGAAACTGTGTTATCTTAAGTCATCTTAACTCATTTAATGCATTTAACCTTTTCATTAGCATACCAAAGCTCCATTGTACACAATGGTGAATGCTTTAATTAGATGGGATGTTGTGACGCAGTTTTCTGTGTTAAATGAGATAAATGGGATATCTGTGTTTAGTTATTCTGTGTCAAACAGACAAACCAAAGTGGCTGCATCTGTATGCTAACCTGTATGTGGATCACTTTGACCTCAAGTTTGTATACATTAATCCCCTGTATGAACAATTTTGCCAGTTATATCATCGCTATATGGATGATATTGTCATTTTAGGGACAGGGTCGGTGGATAATTTGCTACTGTTCATTACATATATAAATTCCGTGGTGCCCACTCTGCATTTTACTATTACATATGATGTTGAGTCTGTCAGCTTCCTAGATGTAACAATGAAAAGGAAAGGTACCCGGTGGCAAACCGATCTTTATAAGAAAGATACAGAACGTAACAATTGACTGCATTTTTCTAGTTTCCACTCTCCATCATTGAAAAACAATTTGCCTAAATCTCAATTTATGAGAGTGAGATGGATTGTCTCAGAGCCACAGAGAGAGTGTCAAAGACTGGATGAAATGCAGGAGAGGTTTGCGGTGAGAGGATACCCTAAGACGCTCTTAGAGACCGTGAGAAATGAGGTGATTAATATCCCACAAGATGAATTAAGAGCAAAACGGGTTTAAAAGGAGTCCTCGAGAGTGACCTTTGTCAGCAAATATACCACTGCTAGCAACAAGCTTAAGAAAATGATTAACAAACATTGGTATATCTTACAAACTTGTGCACCACAGGTAAAGACCTTCTCTGAACCCCCGCTAATGGCATATAAAAGGGGTAACATTTTCCGGGATACCTTAGAAAAGGCAGATGTGGGTTCATTGGCAAAACCAGGACAAATATATTTAGGGGTTTCCAAAAAATGGGTACATTCCCCATACTAAATAGTGCCAGTTGCAGCAATATCACTAAAGGCTCCCAGTTTACGCACCCACAGACAGGACAAAAGATTGATATTAAAAAGTATTTTACATGCAATTCAACTTTTGTGGTGTACCTAAACAAATGTCCCTGTGGCATAGTATATGTGGGAGTAACCACACAGAAGGTTAAAGACTGTATTAAGCAACATAAATCTAATGTCCGCTGTGGATGTGTACACCTTCCAATCCCAGCACATCTTGCTGAAGCTAGACACACAGTGAGCCAGCTACGGTACCAGGTGATTGATAGCGTAGAACCCTTGAGACGTGGAGGCGATTGGACCCTACAGTTAAAGAAATTAGAGATGAAATGGATAAATAAATTAGGTACGCTGGGACCAGGTGGTTTGAACCGGGAGTATACACCAATGCTTTTTATCTAATATGGTTGACCTGATTTTGTGCTATGTGTAACATTGTTTCGTATTTTCTTGTTTTTAGATCAATACAGCTCATACCCTGGGAATGACTGTGTTCAACAATACATGGGTATTTTCGCCCAGGAATAGAGCATACAAATTGTGAGTAATGATTTTAATATGCTGAATTGCTTATTCTTCATATATGCTGAATTGTTCGATTCGATATTCAATATTTGGCAAAGAAATTGACTTTTTATGAACACTGCGCAGTAATTATGGAAACAATGGTAACTATGGAAACAGTAACTATGGAAACAATGGGAACAATGGAAACAATGGTAACTGTGGAAACAATGGGAACAATGGGAACTATGGAAACCGTGGTTACTATGGTAACGGTAACTATGGAAACGATGGGAACAATGGAAACAATGGTAAATATGGAAACAATGGGAGCAATGGAAACAATGGAAATGATGGGAACAATGGTTACTATGGAAACCGTGGTAACTATGGTAACGGTAACTATGGAAACGATGGGAGCAATGGTAACTATGGAAACCGTGGTAACTATGGAAACGGTAACTATGGAAACGATGGAAAAAATGGTAAATATGGAAACCGTGGTAACTATGGAAACAATGGTAAATATGGAAACCGTGGTAACTATGGAAACGGTAACTATGGAAACGATGGGAACAATGGAAACAATGGTAACTATGGAAACCGTGGTAACTATGGTAACGGTAACTATGGAAACGATGGGAACAATGGTAACTATGGAAACCGTGGTAACTATGGAAACGGTAACTATGGAAACAATGGGAACAATGGAAACAATGGTAACTATGGAAACTATAGGTACAATGGAAACAATGGTTACTATGGAAACAATGGAAACCATGGTAAATATGAAAACCGTGGTAACAATGGAAACGGTAACTATGGAAACGATGGGAACAATGGAAACAATGGTAACTATGGAAACGATGGAAACCATGGTAAATATGAAAACCGTGGTAACAATGGAAACGGTAACTATGGAAACGATGGGAACAATGGAAACAATGGTAACCATGGAAACCGTGGTAACTATGGCAACGGTAACTATGGAAACAATGGGAACAATGGTAACTATGGAAACCATGGTAACCATGGAAACGGTAACTATGGAAACGATGGGAACAATGGAAACAATGGTAATTATGGAAACGATGGGAACAATGGAAACAATGGTAACTATGGAAACCGTGGTTACTATGGTAACGGTAACTATGGAAGCGATGGGAACAATGGAAACAATGGTAACTATGGAAACCGTGGTAACTATGGTAACGGTAACTATGGAAACGATGGGAACAATGGTAACTATGGAAACCGTGGTAACTATGGAAACGGTAACTATGGAAATGATGGGAACAATGGAAACAATGGTAACTATGGAAACCGTGGTAACTATGGAAACGGTTACTATGGAAATGATGGGAACAATGGAAACAATGGTAACTATGGAAACCATGGTAACTATGGTAACGGTAACTATGGAAACGATGAGAACAATGGTAACTATGGAAACCGTGGTAACTATGGAAACGGTAACTATGGAAACAATGGTAACTATGGAAACCGTGGTAACTATGGAAACGGTAACTAAGGACACGATGAGAACAATGGAAACAATGGTAACTATGGAAACCGTGGTAACTATGGAAACGGTAACTAAGGACACGATGAGAACAATGGAAACAATGGTAACTATGGAAACCGTGGTAACTATGGAAACGGTAACTATGGAAACAATGGAAACAATGGTAACTATGGAAACCGTGGTAACTATGGTAATGGTAACTATGGAAACCGTGGTAACAATGGTAACTATGGAGACCATGGTAACTATGGAAACGGTAACTATGGAAACAATGGGAACAATGGAAACAATGGAAACGATGGGAACTATGGGAACAATGGGAACTATGGAAACTGTGGTAACTATGGTAACGGTAACTATGGAAACGATGGGAACAATGGTAACTATGGAAACCGTGGTAACTATGGAAACGGTAACTATGGAAATGATGGGAACAATGGAAACAATGGTAACTATGGAAACCGTGGTAACTATGGAAACGGTTACTATGGAAATGATGGGAACAATGGAAACAATGGTAACTATGGAAACCATGGTAACTATGGTAACGGTAACTATGGAAACGATGAGAACAATGGTAACTATGGAAACCGTGGTAACTATGGAAACGGTAACTATGGAAACAATGGTAACTATGGAAACCGTGGTAACTATGGAAACGGTAACTAAGGACACGATGAGAACAATGGAAACAATGGTAACTATGGAAACCGTGGTAACTATGGAAACGGTAACTAAGGACACGATGAGAACAATGGAAACAATGGTAACTATGGAAACCGTGGTAACTATGGAAACGGTAACTATGGAAACAATGGAAACAATGGTAACTATGGAAACCGTGGTAACTATGGTAATGGTAACTATGGAAACCGTGGTAACAATGGTAACTATGGAGACCATGGTAACTATGGAAACGGTAACTATGGAAACAATGGGAACAATGGAAACAATGGAAATGATGGGAACTATGGGAACAATGGGAACTATGGAAACTGTGGTAACTATGGTAACGGTAACTATGGAAACGATGGGAACAATGGTAACTATGGAAACCGTGGTAACTATGGAAACGGTAACTATGGAAACGATGGGAACAATGGAAACGGTGGGAACAATGGAAACAATGGTAACTATGGAAACCGTGGTAACTATGGTTACGATAACTATGGAAACAATGGAAACAATGGTAACTATGGAAACAACAGTAACTATAGAAACAGTAACTATAGAAACAGTAACAGAAACATCCTGTTACCCCCATATTTTATACACTGCCTAAAGTACATATAAATTTACAATTTCCTCCCGGTAGACCAATAGTGGCCCGTAATGAGTCTATTCTAGCCCCCCTGTCCATTTATCTTGACAAGATTTTACAACCATATGTGGTCCAAACTAAATCTTTTTTAAAGGATACAACACATTTGCTGAATATTTTGGACAAATGTATGGTTATGAAAGAGACTATTCTGGTGACAATGGCTATCCAAAGTCTCTACACATCAATTATGCATGATGCAGGGTTAGCGGCAATACAAGAAATTCTTTTGATGTATGATAATTACTCCCCTGAGGCTCAAGAAAGATTTGTTTCTGTCACTACTAGAGGTTGTCCTGCGAGAAAACTATTTTATGTTTCAAGATCAATTTTACAAACAAGTGCAAGGGACAGCCATGGGGAGTAATGTAGTGCCCACTTATGCTAACCTGTATGTGGATCACTTTGACCTCAAGTTTGTATACATTAATCCCCTGTATGAACAATTTTGCCAGTTATATCATCGCTATATGGATGATATTGTCATTTTAGGGACAGGGTCGGTGGATAATTTGCTACTGTTCATTACATATATAAATTCCGTGGTGCCCACTCTGCATTTTACTATTACATATGACGTTGAGTCTGTCAACTTCCTAGATGTAACAATGAAAAAGAAAGGTACCCGGTGGCAAACCGATCTTTATAAGAAAGATACAGAACGTAACAATTGACTGCATTTTTCTAGTTTCCACTCTCCATCATTGAAAAACAATTTGCCTAAATCTCAATTTATGAGAGTGAGATGGATTGTCTCAGAGCCACAGAGAGAGTGTCAAAGACTGGATGAAATGCAGGAGAGGTTTGCGGTGAGAGGATACCCTAAGACGCTCTTAGAGACCGTGAGAAATGAGGTGATTAATATCCCACAAGATGAATTAAGAGCAAAACGGGTTAAAAAGGAGTCCTCGAGAGTGACCTTTGTCAGCAAATATACCACTGCTAGCAATAAGCTTAAGAAAATGATTAACAAACATTGGTATATCTTACAAACTTGTGCACCACAGGTAAAGACCTTCTCTGAATCCCCGCTAATGGCATATAAAAGGGGTAAAATTTTCCGGGATACCTTAGAAAAGGCAGATGTGGGTTCATTGGCAAAACCAGGACAAATATATTTAGGGGTTTCCAAAAAATGGGTACATTCCCCTGACTAAATAGTGCCAGTTGCAGCAATATCACTAAAGGCTCCCAGTTTACGCACCCACAGACAGGACAAAAGATTGATATTAAAAAGTATTTTACATGCAATTCAACTTTTGTGGTGTACCTAATCAAATGTCCCTGTGGCATAGTATATGTGGGAGTAACCACACAGAAGGTTAAAGACTGTATTAAGCAACATAAATCTAATGTCCGCTGTGGATGTGTACACCTTCCAATCCCAGCACATCTTGCTGAAGCTAGACACACAGTGAGCCAGCTACGGTACCAGGTGATTGATAGCGTAGAACCCTTGAGACTTGGAGGCGATTGGACCCTACAGTTAAAGAAATTAGAGATGAAATGGATACATAAATTAGGTACGCTGGGACCAGGTGGTTTGAACCGGGAGTATACACCAATGCTTTTTATCTAATATGGTTGACCTGATTTTGTGCTATGTGTAACATTGTTTCGTATTGTCTTGTTTTTAGATCAATACAGCTCATACCCTGGGAATGACTGTGTTCAACAATACATGGGTATTTTCGCCCAGGAATAGAGCATACAAATTGTGAGTAATGATTTTAATATGCTGAATTGTTCATTCTTCATATATGCTGAATTGTTCGATTCGATATTCAATATTTGGCAAAGAAATGGACTTTTTATGAACACTGCGCAGTAATTATGGAAACAATGGTAACTATGGAAACAGTAACTATGGAAACAATGGGAACAATGGAAACATGGTAACTGTGGAAACAATGGGAACAATGGTAACTATGGAAACCGTGGTTACTATGGTAACGGTAACTATGGAAACGATGGAAACAATGGTAACTATGGAAACGATGGGAACAATGGAAACAATGGAAATGATGGGAACAATGGTTACTATGGAAACCGTGGTAACTATGGTAACGGTAACTATGGAAACGATGGGAACAATGGAAACAATGGTAACTATGGAAACAATGGAAACAATGGTAAATATGGAAACCGTGGTAACAATGGAAACGGTAACTATGGGAACAATGGAAACAATGGTAACTATGGAAACCGTGGTAACTATGGTAACGGTAACTATGGAAACGATGGGAACAATGGTAACTATGGAAACCGTGGTAACTATGGAAACGGTAACTATGGAAACAATGGGAACAATGGAAACAATGGTAACTATGGAAACTATAGGTACAATGGAAACAATGGTTACTATGGAAACCGTGGTAACTATGGCAACGGTAACTATGGAAACAATGGGAACAATGGTAACTATGGAAACCATGGTAACCATGGAAACGGTAACTATGGAAACGATGGGAACAATGGAAATAATGGGAACGATGGAAACGATGGAAACGATGGGAACAATGGTAACTATGGAAACCATGGTAACTATGGAAACGGTAACTATGGAAATGATGGGAACAATGGAAACAATGGTAACTATGGAAACCGTGGTAACTATGGAAACGGTTACTATGGAAACGATGGGAATAATGGAAACAATGGTAACTATGGAAACCATGGTAACTATGGTAATGGTAACTATGGAAACGATGAGAACAATGGTAACTATGGAAACTATGGTAACTATGGAAACGGTAACTATGGAAACAATGGTAACTATGGAAACCGTGGTAACTATGGAAACGGTAACTATGGACACGATGAGAACAATGGAAACAATGGTAACTATGGAAACCGTGGTAACTATGGAAACGGTTACTATGGAAACGATGGGAACAATGGAAACAATGGTAACTATGGAAACCATGGTAACTATGGTAACAGTAACAATGGAAGCGATGGGAACAATGGTAACTATGGAAACCGTGGTAACTATGGAAACGGTAACTATGGAAACAATGGTAACTATGGAAACCGTGGTAACTATGGTAACGGTAACTATGGAAACAATAGGAACAATGGTAACTATGGAAACCGTGGTAACTATGGAAACGGTAACTATGGAAACGATGGGAACAATGGAAACAATGGTAACTATGGAAACCGTGGTAACTATGGTAACGGTAACTATGGAAACAGTGGGAACAATGGTAACTATGGAAACCGTGGTAACTATGGAAACGGTAACTGTGGAAACAATGGGAACAATGGAAACAATGGTAACTATGGAAACGATGGGAACAATGGAAACAATGGTAACTATGGAAACCGTGGTTACTATGGTAACGGTAACTATGGAAGCGATGGGAACAATGGAAACAATGGTAACTATGGAAGCGATGGGAACAATGGAAACAATGGTAAATATGGAAACGATGGGAATAATGGAAACAATGGTTACTATGGAAACTGTGGTAACTATGGTAACGGTAACTATGGAAACAATGGGAACAATGGTAACTATGGAAACCATGGTAACTATGGAAACGGTAACTATGGAAACGATGGGAACAATGGAAACAATGTTAACTATGGAAACGATGGGAACAATGGAAACAATGGTAACTATGGAAACCGTGGTAACTATGGAAACGGTAACTATGGAAACGATGGGAACAATGGAAACAATGGTAACTATGGAAACCGTGGTAACTATGGTAACGGTAACTATGGAAACGATTGGAACAATGGTAACTATGGAAACCGTGGTAACTATGGAAACGGTAACTATGGAAACGATGGGAACAATGGTAACTATGGAAACCGTGGTAACTATGGAAACGGTAACTATGGAAACGATGGGAACAATGGAAACAATGGAAACTATGGAAACCATGGTAACTATGGTAACGGTAACTATGGAAACGATGGGAACAATGGAAACAATGGTAACTATGGAAATGATGGGAACAATGAAAACAATGGTAACTATGGAAACGATGGGAACAATGGAAACAATGGTTACTATGGAAACCGTGGTAACTATGGTAACGGTAACTATGGAAACAATGGGAACAATGGTAACTATGGAAACCGTGGTAACTATGGAAACGGTAACTATGGAAACGATGGGAACAATGGAAACAATGTTAACTATGGAAACGATGGGAACAATGGAAACAATGGTAACTATGGAAACCGTGGTAACTATGGAAACGGTAACTATGGAAACGATGGGAACAATGGAAACAATGGTAACTATGGAAACCGTGGTAACTATGGTAACGGTAACTATGGAAACCGTGGTAACTATGGAGACCATGGTAACTATGGAAACGGTAACTATGGAAACAATGGTAACAATGGAAACAATGGAAACGATGGGAACAATGGGAACTATGGAAACTGTGTTAACTATGGTAACGGTAACTATGGAAACGATGGGAACAATGGTAACTATGGAAACCGTGGTAACTATGGAAACTGTAACTATGGAAATGATGGGAACAATGGAAACAATGGAAACGGTGGGAACAATGGAAACAATGGTAACTATGGAAACCATGGTAACTATGGTTACGGTAACTATGGAAACAATGGGAACAATGGAAACAATGGTAACTATGGAAACAACAGTAACTATAGAAACAGTAACTATAGAAACAGTAACAGAAACATCCTGTTACCCCCATATTTTATACACTGCCTAAAGTACATATAAATTTACAATTTCCTCCCGGTAGACCAATAGTGGCCCGTAATGAGTCTATTCTAGCCCCCCTGTCCATTTATATTGAGAAGATTTTACAACCATATGTGGTCCAAACTAAATCTTTTTTAAAGGATACAACACATTTGCTGAATATTTTGGACAAATGTATGGTTATGAAAGAGACTATTCTGGTGACAATGGCTATCCAAAGTCTCTACACATCAATTATGCATGATGCAGGGTTAGCGGCAATAGAAGAAATTCTTTTGATGTATGATAATTACTCCCCTGAGGCTCAAGAAAGATTTGTTTCTGTCACTACTAGAGGTTGTCCTGCGAGAAAACTATTTTATGTTTCAAGATCAATTTTACAAACAAGTGCAAGGGACAGCCATGGGGAGTAATGTAGTGCCCACTTATGCTAACATGTATGTGGATCACTTTGACCTCAAGTTTGTATACATTAATCCCCTGTATGAACAATTTTGCCAGTTATATCATCGCTATATGGATGATATTGTCATTTTAGGGACAGGGTCGGTGGATAATTTGCTACTGTTCATTACATATATAAATTCCGTGGTGCCCACTCTGCATTTTACTATTACATATGATGTTGAGTCTGTCAACTTCCTAGATGTAACAATGAAAAAGAAAGGTACCCGGTGGCAAACCGATCTTTATAAGAAAGATACAGAACGTAACAATTGACTGCATTTTTCTAGTTTCCACTCTCCATCATTGAAAAACAATTTGCCTAAATCTCAATTTATGAGAGTGAGATGGATTGTCTCAGAGCCACAGAGAGAGTGTCAAAGACTGGATGAAATGCAGGAGAGGTTTGCGGTGAGAGGATACCCTAAGACGCTCTTAGAGACCGTGAGAAATGAGGTGATTAATATCCCACAAGATGAATTAAGAGCAAAACAGGTTAAAAAGGAGTCCTCGAGAGTGACCTTTGTCAGCAAATATACCACTGCTAGCAATAAGCTTAAGAAAATGATTAACAAACATTGGTATATCTTACAAACTTGTGCACCACAGGTAAAGACCTTCTCTGAACCCCCACTAATGGCATATAAAAGGGGTAAAATTTTCCGGGATACCTTAGAAAAGGCAGATGTGGGTTCATTGGCAAAACCAGGACAAATATATTTAGGGGTTTCCAAAAAATGGGTACATTCCGCTGACTAAATAGTGCCAGTTGCAGCAATATCACTAAAGGCTCCCAGTTTACGCACCCACAGACAGGACAAAAGATTGATATTAAAAAGTATTTTACATGCAATTCAACTTTTGTGGTGTACCTAATCAAATGTCCCTGTGGCATAGTATATGTGGGAGTAACCACACAGAAGGTTAAAGACTGTATTAAGCAACATAAATCTAATGTCCGCTGTGCATGTGTACACCTTCCAATCCCAGCACATTTTGCTGAAGCTAGACACACAGTGAGCCAGCTACGGTACCAGGTGATTGATAGCGTAGAACCCTTGAGACTTGGAGGCGATTGGACCCTACAGTTAAAGAAATTAGAGATGAAATGGATACATAAATTAGGTACGCTGGGACCAGGTGGTTTGAACCGGGAGTATACACCAATGCTTTTTATCTAATATGGTTGACCTGATTTTGTGCTATGTGTAACATTGTTTCGTATTTTCTTGTTTTTAGATCAATACAGCTCATACCCTGGGAATGACTGTGTTCAACAATACATGGGTATTTTCGCCCAGGAATAGAGCATACAAATTGTGAGTAATGATTTTAATATGCTGAATTGTTCATTCTTCATATATGCTGAATTGTTCGATTCGATATTCAATATATGGCAAAGAAATGGACTTTTTATGAACACTGCGCAGTAATTATGGAAACAACGGTAACTATGGAAACAGTAACTATGGAAACAATGGGAACAATGGAAACATGGTAACTGTGGAAACAATGGGAACAATGGTAACTATGGAAACCGTGGTTACTATGGTAACGGTAACTATGGAAACGATGGGAACAATGGAAACAATGGTAACTATGGAAACGATGGGAACAATGGAAACGATGGAAATGATGGGAACAATGGTTACTATGGAAACCGTGGTATCTATGGTAACGGTAACTATGGAAACGATGGGAGCAATGGTAACTATGGAAACCGTGGTAACTATGGAAACGGTAACTATGGAAACGATGGGAACAATGGAAACAATGGTAACTATGGAAACGATGGAAACAATGGTAAATATGGAAACCGTGGTAACAATGGAAACGGTAACTATGGAAACGATGGGAACAATGGAAACAATGGTAACTATGGAAACCGTGGTAACTATGGTAACGGTAACTATGGAAACGATGGGAACAATGGTAACTATGGAAACCGTGGTAACTATGGAAACGGTAACTATGGAAACAATGGGAACAATGGAAACAATGGTAACTATGGAAACTATAGGTACAATGGAAACAATGGTTACTATGGAAACTGTGGTAACTATGGCAACGGTAACTATGGAAACAATGGGAACAATGGTAACTATGGAAACCATGGTAACCATGGAAACGGTAACTATGGAAACAATGGGAACAATGGAAACAATGGTAACTATGGAAACAATGGGAACAATGGGAACAATGGAAACAATGGTAACTATGGAAACCATGGTTACCATGGTAACGGTAACTATGGAAGCGATGGGAACAATGGAAACAATGGTAACTATGGAAACCGTGGTAACTATGGTAACGGTAACTATGGAAACGATGGGAACAATGGTAACTATGGAAACCGTGGTAACTATGGAAACGGTAACTATGGAAATGATGGGAACAATGGAAACAATGGTAACTATGGAAACCGTGGTAACTATGGAAACGGTTACTATGGAAACGATGGGAACAATGGAAACAATGGTAACTATGGAAACCATGGTAACTATGGTAATGGTAACTATGGAAACGATGAGAACAATGGTAACTATGGAAACCGTGGTAACTATGGAAACGGTAACTATGGAAACAATGGTAACTATGGAAACCGTGGTAACTATGGAAACGGTAACTATGGACACGATGAGAACAATGGAAACAATGGTAACTATGGAAACCGTGGTAACTATGGAAACGGTGGTAACTATGGAAACGGTAACTATGGAAACGATGGGAACAATGGAAACAATGGTAACTATGGAAACCGTGGTAACTATGGTAACGGTAACTATGGAAACCGTGGTAACAATGGTAACTATGGAGACCATGGTAACTATGGAAACGGTAACTATGGAAACAATGGGAACAATGGAAACAATGAAACGATGGGAACAATGGGAACAATGGGAACTATGGAAACTGTGGTAACTATGGTAACGGTAACTATGGAAACGATGGGAACAATGGTAACTATGGAAACCGTGGTAACTATGGAAACGGTAACTATGGAAACGATGGGAACAATGGAAACGGTGGGAACAATGGAAACAATGGTAACTATGGAAACCGTGGTAACTATGGTTACGATAACTATGGAAACAATGGAAACAATGGTAACTATGGAAACAACAGTAACTATAGAAACAGTAACTATAGAAACAGTAACAGATACATCCTGTTACCCCCTTATTTTATACACTGGCTAAAGTACATATAAATTTACAATTTCCTCCCGGTAGACCAATAGTGGCCCGTAATGAGTCTATTCTAGCCCCCCTGTCCATTTATCTTGACAAGATTTTACAACCATATGTGGTCCAAACTAAATCTTTTTTAAAGGATACAACACATTTGCTGAATATTTTGGACAAATGTATGGTTATGAAAGAGACTATTCTGGTGACAATGGCTATCCAAAGTCTCTACACATCAATTATGCATGATGCAGGGTTAGCGGCAATACAAGAAATTCTTTTGATGTATGATAATTACTCCCCTGAGGCTCAAGAAAGATTTGTTTCTGTCACTACTAGAGGTTGTCCTGCGAGAAAACTATTTTATGTTTCAAGATCAATTTTACAAACAAGTGCAAGGGACAGCCATGGGGAGTAATGTAGTGCCCACTTATGCTAACCTGTATGTGGATCACTTTGACCTCAAGTTTGTATACATTAATCCCCTGTATGAACAATTTTGCCAGTTATATCATCGCTATATGGATGATATTGTCATTTTAGGGACAGGGTCGGTGGATAATTTGCTACTGTTCATTACATATATAAATTCCGTGGTGCCCACTCTGCATTTTACTATTACATATGATGTTGAGTCTGTCAGCTTCCTAGATGTAACAATGAAAAAGAAAGGTACCCGGTGGCAAACCGATCTTTATAAGAAAGATACAGAATGTAACAATTGACTGCATTTTTCTAGTTTCCACTCTCCATCATTGAAAAACAATTTGTCTAAATCTCAATTTATGAGAGTGAGATGGATTGTCTCAGAGCCACAGAGAGAGTGTCAAAGACTGGATGAAATGCAGGAGAGGTTTGCGGTGAGAGGATACCCTAAGACGCTCTTAGAGGCCGTGAGAAATGAGGTGATTAATATCCCACAAGATGAATTAAGAGCAAAACGGGTTTAAAAGGAGTCCTCGAGAGTGACCTTTGTCAGCAAATATACCACTGCTAGCAACAAGCTTAAGAAAATGATTAACAAACATTGGTATATCTTACAAACTTGTGCACCACAGGTAAAGACCTTCTCTGAACCCCCGCTAATGGCATATAAAAGGGGTAACATTTTCCGGGATACCTTAGAAAAGGCAGATGTGGGTTCATTGGCAAAACCAGGACAAATATATTTAGGGGTTTCCAAAAAATGGGTACATTCCCCTGACTAAATAGTGCCAGTTGCAGCAATATCACTAAAGGCTCCCAGTTTACGCACCCACAGACAGGACAAAAGATTGATATTAAAAAGTATTTTACATGCAATTCAACTTTTGTGGTGTACCTAAACAAATGTCCCTGTGGCATAGTATATGTGGGAGTAACCACACAGAAGGTTAAAGACTGTATTAAGCAACATAAATCTAATGTCCGCTGTGGATGTGTACACCTTCCAATCCCAGCACATCTTGCTGAAGCTAGACACACAGTGAGCCAGCTACGGTACCAGGTGATTGATAGCGTAGAACCCTTGAGACGTGGAGGCGATTGGACCCTACAGTTAAAGAAATTAGAGATGAAATGGATACATAAATTAGGTACGCTGGGACCAGGTGGTTTGAACCGGGAGTATACACCAATGCTTTTTATCTAATATGGTTGACCTGATTTTGTGCTATGTGTAACATTGTTTCGTATTTTCTTGTTTTTAGATCAATACAGCTCATACCCTGGGAATGACTGTGTTCAACAATACATGGGTATTTTCGCCCAGGAATAGAGCATACAAATTGTGAGTAATGATTTTAATATGCTGAATTGCTTATTCTTCATATATGCTGAATTGTTCGATTCGATATTCAATATTTGGCAAAGAAATTGACTTTTTATGAACACTGCGCAGTAATTATGGAAACAATGGTAACTATGGAAACAGTAACTATGGAAACAATGGGAACAATGGAAACAATGGTAACTGTGGAAACAATGGGAACAATGGGAACTATGGAAACCGTGGTTACTATGGTAACGGTAACTATGGAAACGATGGGAACAATGGAAACAATGGTAACTATGGAAACGATGGGAACAATGGAAACAATGGAAATGATGGGAACAATGGTTACTATGGAAACCGTGGTAACTATGGTAACGGTAACTATGGAAACGATGGGAGCAATGGTAACTATGGAAACCGTGGTAACTATGGAAAAGGTAACTATGGAAACGATGGGAACAATGGAAACAATGGTAACTATGGAAACGATGGAAACCATGGTAAATATGAAAACCGTGGTAACAATGGAAACGGTAACTATGGAAACGATGGGAACAATGGAAACAATGGTAACCATGGAAACCGTGGTAACTATGGCAACGGTAACTATGGAAACAATGGGAACAATGGTAACTATGGAAACCATGGTAACCATGGAAACGGTAACTATGGAAACGATGGGAACAATGGAAACAATGGTAACTATGGAAACGATGGGATTAATGGAAACAATGGTAACTATGGAAACCGTGGTTACTATGGTAACGGTAACTATGGAAGCGATGGGAACAATGGAAACAATGGTAACTATGGAAACCGTGGTAACTATGGTAACGGTAACTATGGAAACGATGGGAACAATGGTAACTATGGAAACCGTGGTAACTATGGAAACGGTAACTATGGAAATGATTGGGAACAATGGAAACAATGGTAACTATGGAAACCGTGGTAACTATGGAAACGGTTACTATGGAAAGATGGGAACAATGGAAACAATGGTAACTATGGAAACCATGGTAACTATGGTAACGGTAACTATGGAAACGATGAGAACAATGGTAACTATGGAAACCGTGGTAACTATGGAAACGGTAACTATGGAAACAATGGTAACTATGGAAACCGTGGTAACTATGGAAACAGTAACTATGGACACGATGGGAACAATGGAAACAATGGTAACTATGGAAACCGTGGTAACTATGGAAACGGTAACTATGGAAACGATGGGAACAATGGAAACAATGGTAACTATGGAAACCGTGGTAACTATGGTAACGGTAACTATGGAAACCGTGGTAACAATGGTAACTATGGAGACCATGGTAACTATGGAAACGGTAACTATGGAAACAATGGGAACAATGGAAACAATGGAAACGATGGGAACAATGGGAACAATGGGAACTATGGAAACTGTGGTAACTATGGTAACGGTAACTATGGAAACGATGGAAACAATGGTAACTATGGAAACCGTGGTAACTATGGAAACAGTAACTATGGAAACGATGGGAACAATGGAAACAATGGAAACGGTGGGAACAATGGAAACAATGTTAACTATGGAAACCGTGGTAACTATGGTTACGATAACTATGGAAACAATGGGAACAATGGAAACAATGGTAACTATGGAAACAACAGTAACTATAGAAACAGTAACTATAGAAACAGTAACAGATACATCCTGTTACCCCCATATTTTATACACTGCCTAAAGTACATATAAATTTACAATTTCCTCCCGGTAGACCAATAGTGGCCCGTAATGAGTCTATTCTAGCCCCCCTGTCCATTTATATTGAGAAGATTTTACAACCATATGTGGTCCAAACTAAATCTTTTTTAAAGGATACAACACATTTGCTGAATATTTTGGACAAATGTATGGTTATGAAAGAGACTATTCTGGTGACAATGGCTATCCAAAGTCTCTACACATCAATTATGCATGATGCAGGGTTAGCGGCAATAGAAGAAATTCTTTTGATGTATGATAATTACTCCCCTGAGGCTCAAGAAAGATTTGTTTCTGTCACTACTAGAGGTTGTCCTACGAGAAAACTATTTTATGTTTCAAGATCAATTTTACAAACAAGTGCAAGGGACAGCCATGAGGAGTAATGTAGTGCCCACTTATGCTAACCTGTATGTGGATCACTTTGACCTCAAGTTTGTATACATTAATCCCCTGTATGAACAATTTTGCCAGTTATATCATCGCTATATGGATGATATTGTCATTTTAGGGACAGGGTCGGTGGATAATTTGCTACTGTTCATTACATATATAAATTCCGTGGTGCCCACTCTGCATTTTACTATTACATATGATGTTGAGTCTGTCAGCTTCCTAGATGTAACAATGAAAAAGAAAGGTACCCGGTGGCAAACCGATCTTTATAAGAAAGATACAGAACGTAACAATTGACTGCATTTTTCTAGTTTCCACTCTCCATCATTGAAAAACAATTTGCCTAAATCTCAATTTATGAGAGTGAGATGGATTGTCTCAGAGCCACAGAGAGAGTGTCAAAGACTGGATGAAATGCAGGAGAGGTTTGCAGTGAGAGGATACCCTAAGACGCTCTTAGAGACCGTGAGAAATGAGGTGATTAATATCCCACAAGATGAATTAAGAGCAAAACGGGTTAAAAAGGAGTCCTCGAGAGTGACCTTTGTCAGCAAATATACCACTGCTAGCAACAAGCTTAAGAAAATGATTAACAAACATTGGTATATCTTACAAACTTGTGCACCACAGGTAAAGACCTTCTCTGAACCCCCGCTAATGGCATATAAAAGGGGTACCATTTTACGGGATACCTTAGAAAAGGCAGATGTGGGTTCATTGGCAAAACCAGGACAAATATATTTAGGGGTTTCCAAAAAACGGGTACATTCCCCTGACTAAATAGTGCCAGTTGCAGCAATATCACTAAAGGCTCCCAGTTTACGCACCCACAGACAGGACAAAAGATTGATATTAAAAAGTATTTTACATGCAATTCAACTTTTGTGGTGTACCTAAACAAATGTCCCTGTGGCATAGTATATGTGGGAGTAACCACACAGAAGGTTAAAGACTGTATTAAGCAACATAAATCTAATGTCCGCTGTGGATGTGTACACCTTCCAATCCCAGCACATCTTGCTGAAGCTAGACACACAGTGAGCCAGCTACGGTACCAGGTGATTGATAGCGTAGAACCCTTGAGACGTGGAGGCGATTGGACCCTACAGTTAAAGAAATTAGAGATGAAATGGATAAATAAATTAGGTACGCTGGGACCAGGTGGTTTGAACCGGGAGTATACACCAATGCTTTTTATCTAATATGGTTGACCTGATTTTGTGCTATGTGTAACATTGTTTCGTATTTTCTTGTTTTTAGATCAATACAGCTCATACCCTGGGAATGACTGTGTTCAACAATACATGGGTATTTTCGCCCAGGAATAGAGCATACAAATTGTGAGTAATGATTTTAATATGCTGAATTGCTTATTCTTCATATATGCTGAATTGTTCGATTCGATATTCAATATTTGGCAAAGAAATTGACTTTTTATGAACACTGCGCAGTAATTATGGAAACAATGGTAACTATGGAAACAGTAACTATGGAAACAATGGGAACAATGGAAACAATGGTAACTGTGGAAACAATGGGAACAATGGGAAATATGGAAACCGTGGTTACTATGGTAACGGTAACTATGGAAACGATGGGAACAATGGAAACAATGGTAACTATGGAAACGATGGGAGCAATGGAAACAATGGAAATGATGGGAACAATGGTTACTATGGAAACCGTGGTAACTATGGTAACGGTAACTATGGAAACGATGGGAGCAATGGTAACTATGGAAACCGTGGTAACTATGGAAACGGTAACTATGGAAACGATGGAAAAAATGGTAAATATGGAAACCGTGGTAACTATGGAAACAATGGTAAATATGGAAACCGTGGTAACTATGGAAACGGTAACTATGGAAACGATGGGAACAATGGAAACAATGGTAACTATGGAAACCGTGGTAACTATGGTAACGGTAACTATGGAAACGATGGGAACAATGGTAACTATGGAAACCGTGGTAACTATGGAAACGGTAACTATGGAAACAATGGGAACAATGGAAACAATGGTAACTATGGAAACTATAGGTACAATGGAAACAATGGTTACTATGGAAACGATGGAAACCATGGTAAATATGAAAACCGTGGTAACAATGGAAACGGTAACTATGGAAACGATGGGAACAATGGAAACAATGGTAACTATGGAAACGATGGAAACCATGGTAAATATGAAAACCGTGGTAACAATGGAAACGGTAACTATGGAAACGATGGGAACAATGGAAACAATGGTAACCATGGAAACCGTGGTAACTATGGCAACGGTAACTATGGAAACAATGGGAACAATGGTAACTATGGAAACCATGGTAACCATGGAAACGGTAACTATGGAAACGATGGGAACAATGGAAACAATGGTAATTATGGAAACGATGGGAACAATGGAAACAATGGTAACTATGGAAACCGTGGTTACTATGGTAACGGTAACTATGGAAGCGATGGGAACAATGGAAACAATGGTAACTATGGAAACCGTGGTAACTATGGTAACGGTAACTATGGAAACGATGGGAACAATGGTAACTATGGAAACCGTGGTAACTATGGAAACGGTAACTATGGAAATGATGGGAACAATGGAAACAATGGTAACTATGGAAACCGTGGTAACTATGGAAACGGTTACTATGGAAATGATGGGAACAATGGAAACAATGGTAACTATGGAAACCATGGTAACTATGGTAACGGTAACTATGGAAACGATGAGAACAATGGTAACTATGGAAACCGTGGTAACTATGGAAACGGTAACTATGGAAACAATGGTAACTATGGAAACCGTGGTAACTATGGAAACGGTAACTATGGACACGATGAGAACAATGGAAACAATGGTAACTATGGAAACCGTGGTAACTATGGAAACGGTAACTATGGAAACAATGGAAACAATGGTAACTATGGAAACCGTGGTAACTATGGTAATGGTAACTATGGAAACCGTGGTAACAATGGTAACTATGGAGACCATGGTAACTATGGAAACGGTAACTATGGAAACAATGGGAACAATGGAAACAATGGAAACGATGGGAACAATGGGAACAATGGGAACTATGGAAACTGTGGTAACTATGGTAACGGTAACTATGGAAACGATGGGAACAATGGTAACTATGGAAACCGTGGTAACTATGGAAACGGTAACTATGGAAACGATGGGAACAATGGAAACAATGGAAACGGTGGGAACAATGGAAACAATGGTAACTATGGAAACCGTGGTAACTATGGTTACGATAACTATGGAAACAATGGAAACAATGGTAACTATGGAAACAACAGTAACTATAGAAACAGTAACTATAGAAACAGTAACAGAAACATCCTGTTACCCCCATATTTTATACACTGCCTAAAGTACATATAAATTTACAATTTCCTCCCGGTAGACCAATAGTGGCCCGTAATGAGTCTATTCTAGCCCCCCTGTCCATTTATCTTGACAAGATTTTACAACCATATGTGGTCCAAACTAAATCTTTTTTAAAGGATACAACACATTTGCTGAATATTTTGGACAAATGTATGGTTATGAAAGAGACTATTCTGGTGACAATGGCTATCCAAAGTCTCTACACATCAATTATGCATGATGCAGGGTTAGCGGCAATACAAGAAATTCTTTTGATGTATGATAATTACTCCCCTGAGGCTCAAGAAAGATTTGTTTCTGTCACTACTAGAGGTTGTCCTGCGAGAAAACTATTTTATGTTTCAAGATCAATTTTACAAACAAGTGCAAGGGACAGCCATGGGGAGTAATGTAGTGCCCACTTATGCTAACATGTATGTGGATCACTTTGACCTCAAGTTTGTATACATTAATCCCCTGTATGAACAATTTTGCCAGTTATATCATCGCTATATGGATGATATTGTCATTTTAGGGACAGGGTCGGTGGATAATTTGCTACTGTTCATTACATATATAAATTCCGTGGTGCCCACTCTGCATTTTACTATTACATATGATGTTGAGTCTGTCAACTTCCTAGATGTAACAATGAAAAAGAAAGGTACCCGGTGGCAAACCGATCTTTATAAGAAAGATACAGAACGTAACAATTGACTGCATTTTTCTAGTTTCCACTCTCCATCATTGAAAAACAATTTGCCTAAATCTCAATTTATGAGAGTGAGATGGATTGTCTCAGAGCCACAGAGAGAGTGTCAAAGACTGGATGAAATGCAGGAGAGGTTTGCGGTGAGAGGATACCCTAAGACGCTCTTAGAGACCGTGAGAAATGAGGTGATTAATATCCCACAAGATGAATTAAGAGCAAAACAGGTTAAAAAGGAGTCCTCGAGAGTGCCCTTTGTCAGCAAATATACCACTGCTAGCAATAAGCTTAAGAAAATGATTAACAAACATTGGTATATCTTACAAACTTGTGCACCACAGGTAAAGACCTTCTCTGAACCCCCGCTAATGGCATATAAAAGGGGTAAAATTTTCCGGGATACCTTAGAAAAGGCAGATGTGGGTTCATTGGCAAAACCAGGACAAATATATTTAGGGGTTTCCAAAAAATGGGTACATTCCGCTGACTAAATAGTGCCAGTTGCAGCAATATCACTAAAGGCTCCCAGTTTACGCACCCACAGACAGGACAAAAGATTGATATTAAAAAGTATTTTACATGCAATTCAACTTTTGTGGTGTACCTAATCAAATGTCCCTGTGGCATAGTATATGTGGGAGTAACCACACAGAAGGTTAAAGACTGTATTAAGCAACATAAATCTAATGTCCGCTGTGCATGTGTACACCTTCCAATCCCAGCACATTTTGCTGAAGCTAGACACACAGTGAGCCAGCTACGGTACCAGGTGATTGATAGCGTAGAACCCTTGAGACTTGGAGGCGATTGGACCCTACAGTTAAAGAAATTAGAGATGAAATGGATACATAAATTAGGTACGCTGGGACCAGGTGGTTTGAACCGGGAGTATACACCAATGCTTTTTATCTAATATGGTTGACCTGATTTTGTGCTATGTGTAACATTGTTTCGTATTTTCTTGTTTTTAGATCAATACAGCTCATACCCTGGGAATGACTGTGTTCAACAATACATGGGTATTTTCGCCCAGGAATAGAGCATACAAATTGTGAGTAATGATTTTAATATGCTGAATTGTTCATTCTTCATATATGCTGAATTGTTCGATTCGATATTCAATATATGGCAAAGAAATGGACTTTTTATGAACACTGCGCAGTAATTATGGAAACAACGGTAACTATGGAAACAGTAACTATGGAAACAATGGGAACAATGGAAACATGGTAACTGTGGAAACAATGGGAACAATGGTAACTATGGAAACCGTGGTTACTATGGTAACGGTAACTATGGAAACGATGGGAACAATGGAAACAATGGTAACTATGGAAACGATGGGAACAATGGAAACGATGGAAATGATGGGAACAATGGTTACTATGGAAACCGTGGTATCTATGGTAACGGTAACTATGGAAACGATGGGAGCAATGGTAACTATGGAAACCGTGGTAACTATGGAAACGGTAACTATGGAAACGATGGGAACAATGGAAACAATGGTAACTATGGAAACGATGGAAACAATGGTAAATATGGAAACCGTGGTAACAATGGAAACGGTAACTATGGAAACGATGGGAACAATGGAAACAATGGTAACTATGGAAACCGTGGTAACTATGGTAACGGTAACTATGGAAACGATGGGAACAATGGTAACTATGGAAACCGTGGTAACTATGGAAACGGTAACTATGGAAACAATGGGAACAATGGAAACAATGGTAACTATGGAAACTATAGGTACAATGGAAACAATGGTTACTATGGAAACTGTGGTAACTATGGCAACGGTAACTATGGAAACAATGGGAACAATGGTAACTATGGAAACCATGGTAACCATGGAAACGGTAACGATGGAAACGATGGGAACAATGGAAACAATGGTAACTATGGAAACAATGGGAACAATGGGAACAATGGAAACAATGGTAACTATGGAAACCATGGTTACCATGGTAACGGTAACTATGGAAGCGATGGGAACAATGGAAACAATGGTAACTATGGAAACCGTGGTAACTATGGTAACGGTAACTATGGAAACGATGGGAACAATGGTAACTATGGAAACCGTGGTAACTATGGAAACGGTAACTATGGAAATGATGGGAACAATGGAAACAATGGTAACTATGGAAACCGTGGTAACTATGGAAACGGTTACTATGGAAACGATGGGAACAATGGAAACAATGGTAACTATGGAAACCATGGTAACTATGGTAATGGTAACTATGGAAACGATGAGAACAATGGTAACTATGGAAACCGTGGTAACTATGGAAACGGTAACTATGGAAACAATGGTAACTATGGAAACCGTGGTAACTATGGAAACGGTAACTATGGACACGATGAGAACAATGGAAACAATGGTAACTATGGAAACCGTGGTAACTATGGAAACGGTGGTAACTATGGAAACGGTAACTATGGAAACGATGGGAACAATGGAAACAATGGTAACTATGGAAACCGTGGTAACTATGGTAACGGTAACTATGGAAACCGTGGTAACAATGGTAACTATGGAGACCATGGTAACTATGGAAACGGTAACTATGGAAACAATGGGAACAATGGAAACAATGAAACGATGGGAACAATGGGAACAATGGGAACTATGGAAACTGTGGTAACTATGGTAACGGTAACTATGGAAACGATGGGAACAATGGGAACAATGGAAACCGTGGTAACTATGGAAACGGTAACTATGGAAACGATGGGAACAATGGAAACGGTGGGAACAATGGAAACAATGGTAACTATGGAAACCGTGGTAACTATGGTTACGATAACTATGGAAACAATGGAAACAATGGTAACTATGGAAACAACAGTAACTATAGAAACAGTAACTATAGAAACAGTAACAGATACATCCTGTTACCCCCTTATTTTATACACTGCCTAAAGTACATATAAATTTACAATTTCCTCCCGGTAGACCAATAGTGGCCCGTAATGAGTCTATTCTAGCCCCCCTGTCCATTTATCTTGACAAGATTTTACAACCATATGTGGTCCAAACTAAATCTTTTTTAAAGGATACAACACATTTGCTGAATATTTTGGACAAATGTATGGTTATGAAAGAGACTATTCTGGTGACAATGGCTATCCAAAGTCTCTACACATCAATTATGCATGATGCAGGGTTAGCGGCAATACAAGAAATTCTTTTGATGTATGATAATTACTCCCCTGAGGCTCAAGAAAGATTTGTTTCTGTCACTACTAGAGGTTGTCCTGCGAGAAAACTATTTTATGTTTCAAGATCAATTTTACAAACAAGTGCAAGGGACAGCCATGGGGAGTAATGTAGTGCCCACTTATGCTAACCTGTATGTGGATCACTTTGACCTCAAGTTTGTATACATTAATCCCCTGTATGAACAATTTTGCCAGTTATATCATCGCTATATGGATGATATTGTCATTTTAGGGACAGGGTCGGTGGATAATTTGCTACTGTTCATTACATATATAAATTCCGTGGTGCCCACTCTGCATTTTACTATTACATATGATGTTGAGTCTGTCAGCTTCCTAGATGTAACAATGAAAAAGAAAGGTACCCGGTGGCAAACCGATCTTTATAAGAAAGATACAGAATGTAACAATTGACTGCATTTTTCTAGTTTCCACTCTCCATCATTGAAAAACAATTTGCCTAAATCTCAATTTATGAGAGTGAGATGGATTGTCTCAGAGCCACAGAGAGAGTGTCAAAGACTGGATGAAATGCAGGAGAGGTTTGCGGTGAGAGGATACCCTAAGACGCTCTTAGAGGCCGTGAGAAATGAGGTGATTAATATCCCACAAGATGAATTAAGAGCAAAACGGGTTTAAAAGGAGTCCTCGAGAGTGACCTTTGTCAGCAAATATACCACTGCTAGCAACAAGCTTAAGAAAATGATTAACAAACATTGGTATATCTTACAAACTTGTGCACCACAGGTAAAGACCTTCTCTGAACCCCCGCTAATGGCATATAAAAGGGGTAACATTTTCCGGGATACCTTAGAAAAGGCAGATGTGGGTTCATTGGCAAAACCAGGACAAATATATTTAGGGGTTTCCAAAAAATGGGTACATTCCCCTGACTAAATAGTGCCAGTTGCAGCAATATCACTAAAGGCTCCCAGTTTACGCACCCACAGACAGGACAAAAGATTGATATTAAAAAGTATTTTACATGCAATTCAACTTTTGTGGTGTACCTAAACAAATGTCCCTGTGGCATAGTATATGTGGGAGTAACCACACAGAAGGTTAAAGACTGTATTAAGCAACATAAATCTAATGTCCGCTGTGGATGTGTACACCTTCCAATCCCAGCACATCTTGCTGAAGCTAGACACACAGTGAGCCAGCTACGGTACCAGGTGATTGATAGCGTAGAACCCTTGAGACGTGGAGGCGATTGGACCCTACAGTTAAAGAAATTAGAGATGAAATGGATACATAAATTAGGTACGCTGGGACCAGGTGGTTTGAACCGGGAGTATACACAAATGCTTTTTATCTAATATGGTTGACCTGATTTTGTGCTATGTGTAACATTGTTTCGTATTTTCTTGTTTTTAGATCAATACAGCTCATACCCTGGGAATGACTGTGTTCAACAATACATGGGTATTTTCGCCCAGGAATAGAGCATACAAATTGTGAGTAATGATTTTAATATGCTGAATTGCTTATTCTTCATATATGCTGAATTGTTCGATTCGATATTCAATATTTGGCAAAGAAATTGACTTTTTATGAACACTGCGCAGTAATTATGGAAACAATGGTAACTATGGAAACAGTAACTATGGAAACAATGGGAACAATGGAAACAATGGTAACTGTGGAAACAATGGGAACAATGGGAACTATGGAAACCGTGGTTACTATGGTAACGGTAACTATGGAAACGATGGGAACAATGGAAACAATGGTAACTATGGAAACGATGGGAACAATGGAAACAATGGAAATGATGGGAACAATGGTTACTATGGAAACCGTGGTAACTATGGTAACGGTAACTATGGAAACGATGGGAGCAATGGTAACTATGGAAACCGTGGTAACTATGGAAAAGGTAACTATGGAAACGATGGGAACAATGGAAACAATGGTAACTATGGAAACGATGGAAACCATGGTAAATATGAAAACCGTGGTAACAATGGAAACGGTAACTATGGAAACGATGGGAACAATGGAAACAATGGTAACCATGGAAACCGTGGTAACTATGGCAACGGTAACTATGGAAACAATGGGAACAATGGTAACTATGGAAACCATGGTAACCATGGAAACGGTAACTATGGAAACGATGGGAACAATGGAAACAATGGTAACTATGGAAACGATGGGATTAATGGAAACAATGGTAACTATGGAAACCGTGGTTACTATGGTAACGGTAACTATGGAAGCGATGGGAACAATGGAAACAATGGTAACTATGGAAACCGTGGTAACTATGGTAACGGTAACTATGGAAACGATGGGAACAATGGTAACTATGGAAACCGTGGTAACTATGGAAACGGTAACTATGGAAATGATGGGAACAATGGAAACAATGGTAACTATGGAAACCGTGGTAACTATGGAAACGGTTACTATGGAAACGATGGGAACAATGGAAACAATGGTAACTACGGAAACCATGGTAACTATGGTAACGGTAACTATGGAAACGATGAGAACAATGGTAACTATGGAAACCGTGGTAACTATGGAAACGGTAACTATGGAAACAATGGTAACTATGGAAACCGTGGTAACTATGGAAACGGTAACTATGGACACGATGGGAACAATGGAAACAATGGTAACTATGGAAACCGTGGTAACTATGGAAACGGTAACTATGGAAACGATGGGAACAATGGAAACAATGGTAACTATGGAAACCGTGGTAACTATGGTAACGGTAACTATGGAAACCGTGGTAACAATGGTAACTATGGAGACCATGGTAACTATGGAAACGGTAACTATGGAAACAATGGGAACAATGGAAACAATGGAAACGATGGGAACAATGGGAACAATGGGAACTATGGAAACTGTGGTAACTATGGTAACGGTAACTATGGAAACGATGGAAACAATGGTAACTATGGAAACCGTGGTAACTATGGAAACGGTAACTATGGAAACGATGGGAACAATGGAAACAATGGAAACGGTGGGAACAATGGAAACAATGGTAACTATGGAAACCGTGGTAACTATGGTTACGATAACTATGGAAACAATGGGAACAATGGAAACAATGGTAACTATGGAAACAACAGTAACTATAGAAACAGTAACTATAGAAACAGTAACAGATACATCCTGTTACCCCCATATTTTATACACTGCCTAAAGTACATATAAATTTACAATTTCCTCCCGGTAGACCAATAGTGGCCCGTAATGAGTCTATTCTAGCCCCCCTGTCCATTTATATTGAGAAGATTTTACAACCATATGTGGTCCAAACTAAATCTTTTTTAAAGGATACAACACATTTGCTGAATATTTTGGACAAATGTATGGTTATGAAAGAGACTATTCTGGTGACAATGGCTATCCAAAGTCTCTACACATCAATTATGCATGATGCAGGGTTAGCGGCAATAGAAGAAATTCTTTTGATGTATGATAATTACTCCCCTGAGGCTCAAGAAAGATTTGTTTCTGTCACTACTAGAGGTTGTCCTGCGAGAAAACTATTTTATGTTTCAAGATCAATTTTACAAACAAGTGCAAGGGACAGCCATGGGGAGTAATGTAGTGCCCACTTATGCTAACATGTATGTGGATCACTTTGACCTCAAGTTTGTATACATTAATCCCCTGTATGAACAATTTTGCCAGTTATATCATCGCTATATGGATGATATTGTCATTTTAGGGACAGGGTCGGTGGATAATTTGCTACTGTTCATTACATATATAAATTCCGTGGTGCCCACTCTGCATTTTACTATTACATATGATGTTGAGTCTGTCAACTTCCTAGATGTAACAATGAAAAAGAAAGGTACCCGGTGGCAAACCGATCTTTATAAGAAAGATACAGAACGTAACAATTGACTGCATTTTTCTAGTTTCCACTCTCCATCATTGAAAAACAATTTGCCTAAATCTCAATTTATGAGAGTGAGATGGATTGACTCAGAGCCACAGAGAGAGTGTCAAAGACTGGATGAAATGCAGGAGAGGTTTGCGGTGAGAGGATACCCTAAGACGCTCTTAGAGACCGTGAGAAATGAGGTGATTAATATCCCACAAGATGAATTAAGAGCAAAACAGGTTAAAAAGGAGTCCTCGAGAGTGACCTTTGTCAGCAAATATACCACTGCTAGCAATAAGCTTAAGAAAATGATTAACAAACATTGGTATATCTTACAAACTTGTGCACCACAGGTAAAGACCTTCTCTGAACCCCCGCTAATGGCATATAAAAGGGGTAAAATTTTCCGGGATACCTTAGAAAAGGCAGATGTGGGTTCATTGGCAAAACCAGGACAAATATATTTAGGGGTTTCCAAAAAATGGGTACATTCCGCTGACTAAATAGTGCCAGTTGCAGCAATATCACTAAAGGCTCCCAGTTTACGCACCCACAGACAGGACAAAAGATTGATATTAAAAAGTATTTTACATGCAATTCAACTTTTGTGGTGTACCTAATCAAATGTCCCTGTGGCATAGTATATGTGGGAGTAACCACACAGAAGGTTAAAGACTGTATTAAGCAACATAAATCTAATGTCCGCTGTGCATGTGTACACCTTCCAATCCCAGCACATTTTGCTGAAGCTAGACACACAGTGAGCCAGCTACGGTACCAGGTGATTGATAGCGTAGAACCCTTGAGACTTGGAGGCGATTGGACCCTACAGTTAAAGAAATTAGAGATGAAATGGATACATAAATTAGGTACGCTGGGACCAGGTGGTTTGAACCGGGAGTATACACCAATGCTTTTTATCTAATATGGTTGACCTGATTTTGTGCTATGTGTAACATTGTTTCGTATTTTCTTGTTTTTAGATCAATACAGCTCATACCCTGGGAATGACTGTGTTCAACAATACATGGGTATTTTCGCCCAGGAATAGAGCATACAAATTGTGAGTAATGATTTTAATATGCTGAATTGTTCATTCTTCATATATGCTGAATTGTTCGATTCGATATTCAATATATGGCAAAGAAATGGACTTTTTATGAACACTGCGCAGTAATTATGGAAACAACGGTAACTATGGAAACAGTAACTATGGAAACAATGGGAACAATGGAAACATGGTAACTGTGGAAACAATGGGAACAATGGTAACTATGGAAACCGTGGTTACTATGGTAACGGTAACTATGGAAACGATGGGAACAATGGAAACAATGGTAACTATGGAAACGATGGGAACAATGGAAACGATGGAAATGATGGGAACAATGGTTACTATGGAAACCGTGGTATCTATGGTAACGGTAACTATGGAAACGATGGGAGCAATGGTAACTATGGAAACCGTGGTAACTATGGAAACGGTAACTATGGAAACGATGGGAACAATGGAAACAATGGTAACTATGGAAACGATGGAAACAATGGTAAATATGGAAACCGTGGTAACAATGGAAACGGTAACTATGGAAACGATGGGAACAATGGAAACAATGGTAACTATGGAAACCGTGGTAACTATGGTAACGGTAACTATGGAAACGATGGGAACAATGGTAACTATGGAAACCGTGGTAACTATGGAAACGGTAACTATGGAAACAATGGGAACAATGGAAACAATGGTAACTATGGAAACTATAGGTACAATGGAAACAATGGTTACTATGGAAACTGTGGTAACTATGGCAACGGTAACTATGGAAACAATGGGAACAATGGTAACTATGGAAACCATGGTAACCATGGAAACGGTAACTATGGAAACAATGGGAACAATGGAAACAATGGTAACTATGGAAACAATGGGAACAATGGGAACAATGGAAACAATGGTAACTATGGAAACCATGGTTACCATGGTAACGGTAACTATGGAAGCGATGGGAACAATGGAAACAATGGTAACTATGGAAACCGTGGTAACTATGGTAACGGTAACTATGGAAACGATGGGAACAATGGTAACTATGGAAACCGTGGTAACTATGGAAACGGTAACTATGGAAATGATGGGAACAATGGAAACAATGGTAACTATGGAAACCGTGGTAACTATGGAAACGGTTACTATGGAAACGATGGGAACAATGGAAACAATGGCAACTATGGAAACCATGGTAACTATGGTAATGGTAACTATGGAAACGATGAGAACAATGGTAACTATGGAAACCGTGGTAACTATGGAAACGGTAACTATGGAAACAATGGTAACTATGGAAACCGTGGTAACTATGGAAATGGTAACTATGGACACGATGAGAACAATGGAAACAATGGTAACTATGGAAACCGTGGTAACTATGGAAACGGTAACTATGGAAACAATGGAAACAATGGTAACTATGGAAACCGTGGTAACTATGGTAATGGTAACTATGGAAACCGTGGTAACAATGGTAACTATGGAGACCATGGTAACTATGGAAACGGTAACTATGGAAACAATGGGAACAATGGAAACAATGGAAACGATGGGAACAATGGGAACAATGGGAACTATGGAAACTGTGGTAACTATGGTAACGGTAACTATGGAAACGATGGGAACAATGGTAACTATGGAAACCGTGGTAACTATGGAAACGGTAACTATGGAAACGATGGGAACAATGGAAACAATGGAAACGGTGGGAACAATGGAAACAATGGTAACTATGGAAACCGTGGTAACTATGGTTACGATAACTATGGAAACAATGGAAACAATGGTAACTATGGAAACAACAGTAACTATAGAAACAGTAACTATAGAAACAGTAACAGATACATCCTGTTACCCCCATATTTTATACACTGCCTAAAGTACATATAAATTTACAATTTCCTCCCGGTAGACCAATAGTGGCCTGTAATGAGTCTATTCTAGCCCCCCTGTCCATTTATCTTGACAAGATTTTACAACCATATGTGGTCCAAACTAAATCTTTTTTAAAGGATACAACACATTTGCTGAATATTTTGGACAAATGTATGGTTATGAAAGAGACTATTCTGGTGACAATGGCTATCCAAAGTCTCTACACATCAATTATGCATGATGCAGGGTTAGCGGCAATACAAGAAATTCTTTTGATGTATGATAATTACTCCCCTGAGGCTCAAGAAAGATTTTTTTCTGTCACTACTAGAGGTTGTCCTGCGAGAAAACTATTTTATGTTTCAAGATCAATTTTACAAACAAGTGCAAGGGACAGCCATGGGGAGTAATGTAGTGCCCACTTATGCTAACCTGTATGTGGATCACTTTGACCTCAAGTTTGTATACAATAATCCCCTGTATGAACAATTTTGCCAGTTATATCATCGCTATATGGATGATATTGTCATTTTAGGGACAGGGTCGGTGGATAATTTGCTACTGTTCATTACATATATAAATTCCGTGGTGCCCACTCTGCATTTTACTATTACATATGATGTTGAGTCTGTCAGCTTCCTAGATGTAACAATGAAAAAGAAAGGTACCCGGTGGCAAACCGATCTTTATAAGAAAGATACAGAACGTAACAATTGACTGCATTTTTCTAGTTTGCACTCTCCATCATTGAAAAACAATTTGCCTAAATCTCAATTTATGAGAGTGAGATGGATTGTCTCAGAGCCACAGAGAGAGTGTCAAAGACTGGATGAAATGCAGGAGAGGTTTGCGGTGAGAGGATACCCTAAGACGCTCTTAGAGACCGTGAGAAATGAGGTGATTAATATCCCACAAGATGAATTAAGAGCAAAACGGGTTTAAAAGGAGTCCTCGAGAGTGACCTTTGTCAGCAAATATACCACTGCTAGCAATAAGCTTAAGAAAATGATTAACAAACATTGGTATATCTTACAAACTTGTGCACCACAGGTAAAGACCTTCTCTGAACCCCCGCTAATGGCATATAAAAGGGGTAAAATTTTCCGGGATACCTTAGAAAAGGCAGATGTGGGTTCATTGGCAAAACCAGGACAAATATATTTAGGGGTTTCCAAAAAATGGGTACATTCCCCTGACTAAATAGTGCCAGTTGCAGCAATATCACTAAAGGCTCCCAGTTTACGCACCCACAGACAGGACAAAAGGTTGATATTAAAAAGTATTTTACATGCAATTCAACTTTTGTGGTGTACCTAATCAAATGTCCCTGTGGCATAGTATATGTGGGAGTAACCACACAGAAGGTTAAAGACTGTATTAAGCAACATAAATCTAATGTCCGCTGTGGATGTGTACACCTTCCAATCCCAGCACATTTTGCTGAAGCTAGACACACAGTGAGCCAGCTACGGTACCAGGTGATTGATAGCGTAGAACCCTTGAGACGTGGAGGCGATTGGACCCTACAGTTAAAGAAATTAGAGATCAAATGGATACATAAATTAGGTACGCTGGGACCAGGTGGTTTGAACCGGGAGTATACACCAATGCTTTTTATCTAATATGGTTGACCTGATTTTGTGCTATGTGTAACATTGTTTCGTATTTTCTTGTTTTTAGATCAATACAGCTCATACCCTGGGAATGACTGTGTTCAACAATACATGGGTATTTTCGCCCAGGAATAGAGCATACAAATTGTGAGTAATGATTTTAATATGCTGAATTGTTCATTCTTCATATATGCTGAATTGTTCGATTCGATATTCAATATTTGGCAAAGAAATGGACTTTTTATGAACACTGCGCAGTAATTATGGAAACAATGGTAACTATGGAAACAGTAACTATGGAAACAATGGGAACAATGGAAACATGGTAACTGTGGAAACAATGGGAACAACGGTAACTATGGAAACCGTGGTTACTATGGTAACGGTAACTATGGAAACGATGGGAACTATGGAAACGATGGTAACTATGGAAACGATGGGAACAATGGAAACAATGGAAATGATGGGAACAATGGTTACTATGGAAACCGTGGTAACTATGGTAACGGTAACTATGGAAACGATGGGAGCAATGGTAACTATGGAAACCGTGGTAACTATGGAAACGGTAACTATGGAAACGATGGGAACAATGGAAACAATGGTAACTATGGAAACGATGGAAACAATGGTAAATATGGAAACCGTGGTAACAATGGAAACGGTAACTATGGAAACGATGGGAACAATGGAAACAATGGTAACTATGGAAACCGTGGTAACTATGGTAACGGTAAATATGGAAACGATGGGAACAATGGTAACTATGGAAACGGTAACTATGGAAACAATGGGAACAATGGAAACAATGGTAACTATGGAAACTATAGGTACAATGGAAACAATGGTTACTATGGAAACCGTGGTAACTATGGCAACGGTAACTATGGAAACAATGGGAACAATGGGAACTATGGAAACCATGGTAACCATGGAAACGGTAACTATGGAAACGATGGGAACAATGGAAACAATGGTAACTATGGAAACGATGGGAACAATGGAAACAATGGTAACTATGGAAACCGTGGTTACTATGGTAACGGTAACTATGGAAGCGATGGGAACAATGGAAACAATGGTAACTATGGAAACCGTGATAACTATGGTAACGGTAACTATGGAAACAATGGGAACAATGGTAACTATGGAAACCGTGGTAACTATGGAAACGGTAACTATGGAAATGATGGGAACAATGGAAACAATGGTAACTATGGAAACCGTGGTAACTATGGAAACGGTTACTATGGAAACGATGGGAACAATGGAAACAATGGTAACTATGGAAACCATGGTAACTATGGTAACGGTAACTATGGAAATGATGAGAACAATGGTAACTATGGAAACCGTGGTAACTATGGAAACGGTAACTATGGAAACAATGGTAACTATAGAAACCGTGGTAACTATGGTAACGGTAACTATGGACACGATGGGAACAATGGAAACAATGGTAACTATGGAAACTGTGGTAACTATGGAAACGGTAACTATGGAAACGATGGGAACAATGGAAACAATGGTAGCTATGGAAACCGTGGTAACTATGGTAACGGTAACTATGGAAACCGTGGTAACAATGGTAACTATGGAGACAGTAACTATGGAAACAATGGGAACAATGGAAACAATGGTAACGATGGGAACAATGGGAACAATGGGAACTATGGAAACTGTGGTAACTATGGTAACGGTAACTATGGAAACGATGGGAACAATGGTAACTATGGAAACCGTGGTAACTATGGAAACGATGGGAACAATGGAAACAATGGAAACGGTGGGAACAATGGAAACAATGGTAACTATGGAAACCGTGGTAACTATGGTTACGATAACTATGGAAACAATGGAAACAATGGTAACTATGGAAACAACAGTAACTATAGAAACAGTAACTATAGAAACAGTAACAGATACATCCTGTTACCCCCATATTTTATACACTGCCTAAAGTACATATAAATTTACAATTTCCTCCCGGTAGACCAATAGTGGCCCGTAATGAGTCTATTCTAGCCCCCCTGTCCATTTATCTTGACAAGATTTTACAACCATATGTGGTCCAAACTAAATCTTTTTTAAAGGATACAACACATTTGCTGAATATTTTGGACAAATGTATGGTTATGAAAGAGACTATTCTGGTGACAATGGCTATCCAAAGTCTCTACACATCAATTATGCATGATGCAGGGTTAGCGGCAATACAAGAAATTCTTTTGATGTATGATAATTACTCCCCTGAGGCTCAAGAAAGATTTGTTTCTGTCACTACTAGAGGTTGTCCTGCGAGAAAACTATTTTATGTTTCAAGATCAATTTTACAAACAAGTGCAAGGGACAGCCATGGGGAGTAATGTAGTGCCCACTTATGCTAACCTGTATGTGGATCACTTTGACCTCAAGTTTGTATACATTAATCCCCTGTATGAACAATTTTGCCAGTTATATCATCGCTATATGGATGATATTGTCATTTTAGGGACAGGGTCGGTGGATAATTTGCTACTGTTCATTACATATATAAATTCCGTGGTGCCCACTCTGCATTTTACTATTACATATGATGTTGAGTCTGTCAGCTTCCTAGATGTAACAATGAAAAAGAAAGGTACCCGGTGGCAAACCGATCTTTATAAGAAAGATACAGAACGTAACAATTGACTGCATTTTTCTAGTTTGCACTCTCCATCATTGAAAAACAATTTGCCTAAATCTCAATTTATGAGAGTGAGATGGATTGTCTCAGAGCCACAGAGAGAGTGTCAAAGACTGGATGAAATGCAGGAGAGGTTTGCGGTGAGAGGATACCCTAAGACGCTCTTAGAGACCGTGAGAAATGAGGTGATTAATATCCCACAAGATGAATTAAGAGCAAAACGGGTTTAAAAGGAGTCCTCGAGAGTGACCTTTGTCAGCAAATATACCACTGCTAGCAATAAGCTTAAGAAAATGATTAACAAACATTGGTATATCTTACAAACTTGTGCACCACAGGTAAAGACCTTCTCTGAACCCCCGCTAATGGCATATAAAAGGGGTAAAATTTTCCGGGATACCTTAGAAAAGGCAGATGTGGGTTCATTGGCAAAACCAGGACAAATATATTTAGGGGTTTCCAAAAAATGGGTACATTCCCCTGACTAAATAGTGCCAGTTGCAGCAATATCACTAAAGGCTCCCAGTTTACGCACCCACAGACAGGACAAAAGATTGATATTAAAAAGTATTTTACATGCAATTCAACTTTTGTGGTGTACCTAATCAAATGTCCCTGTGGCATAGTATATGTGGGAGTAACCACACAGAAGGTTAAAGACTGTATTAAGCAACATAAATCTAATGTCCGCTGTGGATGTGTACACCTTCCAATCCCAGCACATCTTGCTGAAGCTAGACACACAGTGAGCCAGCTACGGTACCAGGTGATTGATAGCGTAGAACCCTTGAGACGTGGAGGCGATTGGACCCTACAGTTAAAGAAATTAGAGATGAAATGGATACATAAATTAGGTACGCTGGGACCAGGTGGTTTGAACCGGGAGTATACACCAATGCTTTTTATCTAATATGGTTGACCTGATTTTGTGCTATGTGTAACATTGTTTCGTATTTTCTTGTTTTTAGATCAATACAGCTCATACCCTGGGAATGACTGTGTTCAACAATACATGGGTATTTTCGCCCAGGAATAGAGCATACAAATTGTGAGTAATGATTTTAATATGCTGAATTGCTTATTCTTCATATATGCTGAATTGTTCGATTCGATATTCAATATTTGGCAAAGAAATTGACTTTTTATGAACACTGCGAAGTAATTATGGAAACAATGGTAACTATGGAAACAGTAACTATGGAAACAATGGAAACATGGTAACTGTGGAAACAATGGGAACAATGGGAACTACGGAAACCGTGGTTACTATGGTAACGGTAACTATGGAAACGATGGGCACAATGGAAACAATGGTAACTATGGAAACGATGGGAACAATGGAAACAATGGAAACGATGGGAACAATGGTTACTATGGAAACCGTGGTAACTATGGTAACGGTAACTATGGAAACGATGGGAACAATGGTAACTATGGAAACCGTGGTAACTATGGAAACGGTAACTATGGAAACAATGGGAACAATGGAAACAATGGTAACTATGGAAACCGTGGTAATTATGGTAACGGTAACTATGGAAACGATGGGAACAATGGTAACTATGGAAACCGTGGTAACTATGGAAACGGTAACTATGGAAACGATGGGAACAATGGAAACAATGGTAACTATGGAAACGATGGGAACAATGGAAACAATGGTAAATATGGAAACCGTGGTAACTATGGAAACAGTAACTATGGAAACGATGGGAACAATGGAAACAATGGTAACTAAGGAAACCGTGGTAACTATGGTAACGGTAACTATGGAAACGATGGGAACAATGGTAACTATGGAAACAGTGGTAACTATGGAAACGGTAACTATGGAAACAATGGGAACAATGGAAACAATGGTAACTATGGAAACTATAGGTACAATGGAAACAATGGTTACTATGGAAACCGTGGTAACTATGGCAACGGTAACTATGGAAACAATGGGAACAATGGTAACTATGGAAACCATGGTAACCATGGAAACGGTAACTATGGAAACGATGGGAACAATGGAAACGATGGGAATAATGGAAACAATGGTAACTATGGAAACCGTGGTTACTATGGTAACGGTAACTATGGAAGCGATGGGAACAATGGAAACAATGGTAACTATGGAAACCGTGGCAACTATGGTAACAGTAACTATGGAAACGATGGGAACAATGGTAACTATGGAAACCATGGTAACTATGGAAACGGTAACTATGGAAACGATGGGAACAATGGAAACAATGGTAACTATGGAAACCGTGGTAACTTTGGAAACGGTTACTATGGAAACGATGGGAACAATGGAAACAATGGTAACTATGGAAACCGTGGTAACTATGGTAACGGTAACTATGGAAACGATGGGAACAATGGTAACTATGGAAACCGTGGTAACTATGGAAACGGTAACTATGGAAACGATGGGAACAATGGAAACAATGGTAACTATGGAAACCGTGGTAACTATGGAAACGGTAACTATGGACACGATGGGAACAATGGAAACAATGGTAACTATGGAAACCGTGGTAACTATGGTAACGGTAACTATGGAAACGATGGGAACAATGAAAACAATGGTAACTATGGAAGCGATGGGAACAATGGAAACGATGGGAACAATGGAAACAATGGTAACTATGTAAACCGTGGTAACTATGGAAACCGTGGTAACTATGGTAACGGTAACTATGGAAACGATGGGAACAATGGTAACTATGGAAACCGTGGTAACTATGGAAACGGTAACTATGGAAACAATGGGAACAATGGAAACAATGGTAACTATGGAAACTATAGGTACAATGGAAACAATGGTTACTATGGAAACCGTGGTAACTATGGCAACGGTAACTATGGAAACAATGGGAACAATGGTAACTATGGAAACCATGGTAACCATGGAAACGGTAACTATGGAAACGATGGGAACAATGGAAACGATGGGAATAATGGAAACAATGGTAACTATGGAAACCGTGGTTACTATGGTAACGGTAACTATGGAAGCGATGGGAACAATGGAAACAATGGTAACTATGGAAACCGTGGCAACTATGGTAACGGTAACTATGGAAACGATGGGAACATTGGTAACTATGGAAACCATGGTAACTATGGAAACGGTAACTATGGAAACGATGGGAACAATGGAAACAATGGTAACTATGGAAACCGTGGTAACTATGGAAACGGTAACTATGGACACGATGGGAACAATGGAAACAATGGTAACTATGGAAACCGTGGTAACTATGGTAACGGTAACTATGGAAATGATGGGAACAATGAAAACAATGGTAACTATGGAAGCGATGGGAACAATGGAAACAATGGTAAATATGGAAACAATGGGAATAATGGAAACAATGGTTACTATGGAAACCGTGGTAACTATGGTAACGGTAACTATGGAAACGATGGGAACAATGGTAACTATGGAAACCGTGGTAACTATGGAAACGGTAACTATGGAAACGATGGGAACAATGGAAACAATGTTAGCTATGGAAACGATGGGAACAATGGAAACAATGGTAACTATGGAAACCGTGGTAACTATGGAAACGGTAACTATGGAAACGATGGGAACAATGGAAACCGTGGTAACTATGGAAACCGTGGTAACTATGGTACCGGTAACTATGGAAACGATGGGAACAATGGAAACAATGGTAACTATGGAAACGATGGGAACAATGGAAACAATGGTTACTATGGAAACCGTGGTAACTATGGTAACGGTAACTATGGAAACGATGGGAACAATGGTAACTATGGAAACCGTGGTAACTATGGAAACTGTAACTATGGAAACAATGGGAACAATGGAAACAATGTTAACTATGGAAACGATGGGGACAATGGAAACAATGGTAACTATGGAAACCGTGGTAACTATGGAAACGGTAACTATGGAAACAATGGAAACAATGGTAACTATGGAAACCGTGGTAACTATGGTAATGGTAACTATGGAAACCGTGGTAACAATGGTAACTATGGAGACCATGGTAACTATGGAAACGGTAACTATGGAAACAATGGGAACAATGGAAACAATGGAAACGATGGGAACAATGGGAACAATGGGAACTATGGAAACTGTGGTAACTATGGTAACGGTAACTATGGAAACGATGGGAACAATGGTAACTATGGAAACCGTGGTAACTATGGAAACGGTAACTATGGAAACGATGGGAACAATGGAAACAATGGAAACGGTGGGAACAATGGAAACAATGGTAACTATGGAAACCGTGGTAACTATGGTTACGATAACTATGGAAACAATGGAAACAATGGTAACTATGGAAACAACAGTAACTATAGAAACAGTAACTATAGAAACAGTAACAGATACATCCTGTTACCCCCATATTTTATACACTGCCTAAAGTACATATAAATTTACAATTTCCTCCCGGTAGACCAATAGTGGCCTGTAATGAGTCTATTCTAGCCCCCCTGTCCATTTATCTTGACAAGATTTTACAACCATATGTGGTCCAAACTAAATCTTTTTTAAAGGATACAACACATTTGCTGAATATTTTGGACAAATGTATGGTTATGAAAGAGACTATTCTGGTGACAATGGCTATCCAAAGTCTCTACACATCAATTATGCATGATGCAGGGTTAGCGGCAATACAAGAAATTCTTTTGATGTATGATAATTACTCCCCTGAGGCTCAAGAAAGATTTTTTTCTGTCACTACTAGAGGTTGTCCTGCGAGAAAACTATTTTATGTTTCAAGATCAATTTTACAAACAAGTGCAAGGGACAGCCATGGGGAGTAATGTAGTGCCCACTTATGCTAACCTGTATGTGGATCACTTTGACCTCAAGTTTGTATACAATAATCCCCTGTATGAACAATTTTGCCAGTTATATCATCGCTATATGGATGATATTGTCATTTTAGGGACAGGGTCGGTGGATAATTTGCTACTGTTCATTACATATATAAATTCCGTGGTGCCCACTCTGCATTTTACTATTACATATGATGTTGAGTCTGTCAGCTTCCTAGATGTAACAATGAAAAAGAAAGGTACCCGGTGGCAAACCGATCTTTATAAGAAAGATACAGAACGTAACAATTGACTGCATTTTTCTAGTTTGCACTCTCCATCATTGAAAAACAATTTGCCTAAATCTCAATTTATGAGAGTGAGATGGATTGTCTCAGAGCCACAGAGAGAGTGTCAAAGACTGGATGAAATGCAGGAGAGGTTTGCGGTGAGAGGATACCCTAAGACGCTCTTAGAGACCGTGAGAAATGAGGTGATTAATATCCCACAAGATGAATTAAGAGCAAAACGGGTTTAAAAGGAGTCCTCGAGAGTGACCTTTGTCAGCAAATATACCACTGCTAGCAATAAGCTTAAGAAAATGATTAACAAACATTGGTATATCTTACAAACTTGTGCACCACAGGTAAAGACCTTCTCTGAACCCCCGCTAATGGCATATAAAAGGGGTAAAATTTTCCGGGATACCTTAGAAAAGGCAGATGTGGGTTCATTGGCAAAACCAGGACAAATATATTTAGGGGTTTCCAAAAAATGGGTACATTCCCCTGACTAAATAGTGCCAGTTGCAGCAATATCACTAAAGGCTCCCAGTTTACGCACCCACAGACAGGACAAAAGGTTGATATTAAAAAGTATTTTACATGCAATTCAACTTTTGTGGTGTACCTAATCAAATGTCCCTGTGGCATAGTATATGTGGGAGTAACCACACAGAAGGTTAAAGACTGTATTAAGCAACATAAATCTAATGTCCGCTGTGGATGTGTACACCTTCCAATCCCAGCACATTTTGCTGAAGCTAGACACACAGTGAGCCAGCTACGGTACCAGGTGATTGATAGCGTAGAACCCTTGAGACGTGGAGGCGATTGGACCCTACAGTTAAAGAAATTAGAGATCAAATGGATACATAAATTAGGTACGCTGGGACCAGGTGGTTTGAACCGGGAGTATACACCAATGCTTTTTATCTAATATGGTTGACCTGATTTTGTGCTATGTGTAACATTGTTTCGTATTTTCTTGTTTTTAGATCAATACAGCTCATACCCTGGGAATGACTGTGTTCAACAATACATGGGTATTTTCGCCCAGGAATAGAGCATACAAATTGTGAGTAATGATTTTAATATGCTGAATTGTTCATTCTTCATATATGCTGAATTGTTCGATTCGATATTCAATATTTGGCAAAGAAATGGACTTTTTATGAACACTGCGCAGTAATTATGGAAACAATGGTAACTATGGAAACAGTAACTATGGAAACAATGGGAACAATGGAAACATGGTAACTGTGGAAACAATGGGAACAACGGTAACTATGGAAACCGTGGTTACTATGGTAACGGTAACTATGGAAACGATGGGAACTATGGAAACGATGGTAACTATGGAAACGATGGGAACAATGGAAACAATGGAAATGATGGGAACAATGGTTACTATGGAAACCGTGGTAACTATGGTAACGGTAACTATGGAAACGATGGGAGCAATGGTAACTATGGAAACCGTGGTAACTATGGAAACGGTAACTATGGAAACGATGGGAACAATGGAAACAATGGTAACTATGGAAACGATGGAAACAATGGTAAATATGGAAACCGTGGTAACAATGGAAACGGTAACTATGGAAACGATGGGAACAATGGAAACAATAGTAACTATGGAAACCGTGGTAACTATGGTAACGGTAAATATGGAAACGATGGGAACAATGGTAACTATGGAAACGGTAACTATGGAAACAATGGGAACAATGGAAACAATGGTAACTATGGAAACTATAGGTACAATGGAAACAATGGTTACTATGGAAACCGTGGTAACTATGGCAACGGTAACTATGGAAACAATGGGAACAATGGGAACTATGGAAACCATGGTAACCATGGAAACGGTAACTATGGAAACGATGGGAACAATGGAAACAATGGTAACTATGGAAACGATGGGAACAATGGAAACAATGGTAACTATGGAAACCGTGGTTACTATGGTAACGGTAACTATGGAAGCGATGGGAACAATGGAAACAATGGTAACTATGGAAACCGTGATAACTATGGTAACGGTAACTATGGAAACAATGGGAACAATGGTAACTATGGAAACCGTGGTAACTATGGAAACGGTAACTATGGAAATGATGGGAACAATGGAAACAATGGTAACTATGGAAACCGTGGTAACTATGGAAACGGTTACTATGGAAACGATGGGAACAATGGAAACAATGGTAACTATGGAAACCATGGTAACTATGGTAACGGTAACTATGGAAATGATGAGAACAATGGTAACTATGGAAACCGTGGTAACTATGGAAACGGTAACTATGGAAACAATGGTAACTATAGAAACCGTGGTAACTATGGTAACGGTAACTATGGACACGATGGGAACAATGGAAACAATGGTAACTATGGAAACTGTGGTAACTATGGAAACGGTAACTATGGAAACGATGGGAACAATGGAAACAATGGTAGCTATGGAAACCGTGGTAACTATGGTAACGGTAACTATGGAAACCGTGGTAACAATGGTAACTATGGAGACAGTAACTATGGAAACAATGGGAACAATGGAAACAATGGTAACGATGGGAACAATGGGAACAATGGGAACTATGGAAACTGTGGTAACTATGGTAACGGTAACTATGGAAACGATGGGAACAATGGTAACTATGGAAACCGTGGTAACTATGGAAACGATGGGAACAATGGAAACAATGGAAACGGTGGGAACAATGGAAACAATGGTAACTATGGAAACCGTGGTAACTATGGTTACGATAACTATGGAAACAATGGAAACAATGGTAACTATGGAAACAACAGTAACTATAGAAACAGTAACTATAGAAACAGTAACAGATACATCCTGTTACCCCCATATTTTATACACTGCCTAAAGTACATATAAATTTACAATTTCCTCCCGGTAGACCAATAGTGGCCCGTAATGAGTCTATTCTAGCCCCCCTGTCCATTTATCTTGACAAGATTTTACAACCATATGTGGTCCAAACTAAATCTTTTTTAAAGGATACAACACATTTGCTGAATATTTTGGACAAATGTATGGTTATGAAAGAGACTATTCTGGTGACAATGGCTATCCAAAGTCTCTACACATCAATTATGCATGATGCAGGGTTAGCGGCAATACAAGAAATTCTTTTGATGTATGATAATTACTCCCCTGAGGCTCAAGAAAGATTTGTTTCTGTCACTACTAGAGGTTGTCCTGCGAGAAAACTATTTTATGTTTCAAGATCAATTTTACAAACAAGTGCAAGGGACAGCCATGGGGAGTAATGTAGTGCCCACTTATGCTAACCTGTATGTGGATCACTTTGACCTCAAGTTTGTATACATTAATCCCCTGTATGAACAATTTTGCCAGTTATATCATCGCTATATGGATGATATTGTCATTTTAGGGACAGGGTCGGTGGATAATTTGCTACTGTTCATTACATATATAAATTCCGTGGTGCCCACTCTGCATTTTACTATTACATATGATGTTGAGTCTGTCAGCTTCCTAGATGTAACAATGAAAAAGAAAGGTACCCGGTGGCAAACCGATCTTTATAAGAAAGATACAGAACGTAACAATTGACTGCATTTTTCTAGTTTGCACTCTCCATCATTGAAAAACAATTTGCCTAAATCTCAATTTATGAGAGTGAGATGGATTGTCTCAGAGCCACAGAGAGAGTGTCAAAGACTGGATGAAATGCAGGAGAGGTTTGCGGTGAGAGGATACCCTAAGACGCTCTTAGAGACCGTGAGAAATGAGGTGATTAATATCCCACAAGATGAATTAAGAGCAAAACGGGTTTAAAAGGAGTCCTCGAGAGTGACCTTTGTCAGCAAATATACCACTGCTAGCAATAAGCTTAAGAAAATGATTAACAAACATTGGTATATCTTACAAACTTGTGCACCACAGGTAAAGACCTTCTCTGAACCCCCGCTAATGGCATATAAAAGGGGTAAAATTTTCCGGGATACCTTAGAAAAGGCAGATGTGGGTTCATTGGCAAAACCAGGACAAATATATTTAGGGGTTTCCAAAAAATGGGTACATTCCCCTGACTAAATAGTGCCAGTTGCAGCAATATCACTAAAGGCTCCCAGTTTACGCACCCACAGACAGGACAAAAGATTGATATTAAAAAGTATTTTACATGCAATTCAACTTTTGTGGTGTACCTAATCAAATGTCCCTGTGGCATAGTATATGTGGGAGTAACCACACAGAAGGTTAAAGACTGTATTAAGCAACATAAATCTAATGTCCGCTGTGGATGTGTACACCTTCCAATCCCAGCACATCTTGCTGAAGCTAGACACACAGTGAGCCAGCTACGGTACCAGGTGATTGATAGCGTAGAACCCTTGAGACGTGGAGGCGATTGGACCCTACAGTTAAAGAAATTAGAGATGAAATGGATACATAAATTAGGTACGCTGGGACCAGGTGGTTTGAACCGGGAGTATACACCAATGCTTTTTATCTAATATGGTTGACCTGATTTTGTGCTATGTGTAACATTGTTTCGTATTTTCTTGTTTTTAGATCAATACAGCTCATACCCTGGGAATGACTGTGTTCAACAATACATGGGTATTTTCGCCCAGGAATAGAGCATACAAATTGTGAGTAATGATTTTAATATGCTGAATTGCTTATTCTTCATATATGCTGAATTGTTCGATTCGATATTCAATATTTGGCAAAGAAATTGACTTTTTATGAACACTGCGAAGTAATTATGGAAACAATGGTAACTATGGAAACAGTAACTATGGAAACAATGGAAACATGGTAACTGTGGAAACAATGGGAACAATGGGAACTACGGAAACCGTGGTTACTATGGTAACGGTAACTATGGAAACGATGGGCACAATGGAAACAATGGTAACTATGGAAACGATGGGAACAATGGAAACAATGGAAACGATGGGAACAATGGTTACTATGGAAACCGTGGTAACTATGGTAACGGTAACTATGGAAACGATGGGAACAATGGTAACTATGGAAACCGTGGTAACTATGGAAACGGTAACTATGGAAACAATGGGAACAATGGAAACAATGGTAACTATGGAAACCGTGGTAATTATGGTAACGGTAACTATGGAAACGATGGGAACAATGGTAACTATGGAAACCGTGGTAACTATGGAAACGGTAACTATGGAAACGATGGGAACAATGGAAACAATGGTAACTATGGAAACGATGGGAACAATGGAAACAATGGTAAATATGGAAACCGTGGTAACTATGGAAACAGTAACTATGGAAACGATGGGAACAATGGAAACAATGGTAACTAAGGAAACCGTGGTAACTATGGTAACGGTAACTATGGAAACGATGGGAACAATGGTAACTATGGAAACAGTGGTAACTATGGAAACGGTAACTATGGAAACAATGGGAACAATGGAAACAATGGTAACTATGGAAACTATAGGTACAATGGAAACAATGGTTACTATGGAAACCGTGGTAACTATGGCAACGGTAACTATGGAAACAATGGGAACAATGGTAACTATGGAAACCATGGTAACCATGGAAACGGTAACTATGGAAACGATGGGAACAATGGAAACGATGGGAATAATGGAAACAATGGTAACTATGGAAACCGTGGTTACTATGGTAACGGTAACTATGGAAGCGATGGGAACAATGGAAACAATGGTAACTATGGAAACCGTGGCAACTATGGTAACAGTAACTATGGAAACGATGGGAACAATGGTAACTATGGAAACCATGGTAACTATGGAAACGGTAACTATGGAAACGATGGGAACAATGGAAACAATGGTAACTATGGAAACCGTGGTAACTTTGGAAACGGTTACTATGGAAACGATGGGAACAATGGAAACAATGGTAACTATGGAAACCGTGGTAACTATGGTAACGGTAACTATGGAAACGATGGGAACAATGGTAACTATGGAAACCGTGGTAACTATGGAAACGGTAACTATGGAAACGATGGGAACAATGGAAACAATGGTAACTATGGAAACCGTGGTAACTATGGAAACGGTAACTATGGACACGATGGGAACAATGGAAACAATGGTAACTATGGAAACCGTGGTAACTATGGTAACGGTAACTATGGAAACGATGGGAACAATGAAAACAATGGTAACTATGGAAGCGATGGGAACAATGGAAACGATGGGAACAATGGAAACAATGGTAACTATGTAAACCGTGGTAACTATGGAAACCGTGGTAACTATGGTAACGGTAACTATGGAAACGATGGGAACAATGGTAACTATGGAAACCGTGGTAACTATGGAAACGGTAACTATGGAAACAATGGGAACAATGGAAACAATGGTAACTATGGAAACTATAGGTACAATGGAAACAATGGTTACTATGGAAACCGTGGTAACTATGGCAACGGTAACTATGGAAACAATGGGAACAATGGTAACTATGGAAACCATGGTAACCATGGAAACGGTAACTATGGAAACGATGGGAACAATGGAAACGATGGGAATAATGGAAACAATGGTAACTATGGAAACCGTGGTTACTATGGTAACGGTAACTATGGAAGCGATGGGAACAATGGAAACAATGGTAACTATGGAAACCGTGGCAACTATGGTAACGGTAACTATGGAAACGATGGGAACATTGGTAACTATGGAAACCATGGTAACTATGGAAACGGTAACTATGGAAACGATGGGAACAATGGAAACAATGGTAACTATGGAAACCGTGGTAACTATGGAAACGGTAACTATGGACACGATGGGAACAATGGAAACAATGGTAACTATGGAAACCGTGGTAACTATGGTAACGGTAACTATGGAAATGATGGGAACAATGAAAACAATGGTAACTATGGAAGCGATGGGAACAATGGAAACAATGGTAAATATGGAAACAATGGGAATAATGGAAACAATGGTTACTATGGAAACCGTGGTAACTATGGTAACGGTAACTATGGAAACGATGGGAACAATGGTAACTATGGAAACCGTGGTAACTATGGAAACGGTAACTATGGAAACGATGGGAACAATGGAAACAATGTTAGCTATGGAAACGATGGGAACAATGGAAACAATGGTAACTATGGAAACCGTGGTAACTATGGAAACGGTAACTATGGAAACGATGGGAACAATGGAAACCGTGGTAACTATGGAAACCGTGGTAACTATGGTAACGGTAACTATGGAAACGATGGGAACAATGGAAACAATGGTAACTATGGAAACGATGGGAACAATGGAAACAATGGTTACTATGGAAACCGTGGTAACTATGGTAACGGTAACTATGGAAACGATGGGAACAATGGTAACTATGGAAACCGTGGTAACTATGGAAACTGTAACTATGGAAACAATGGGAACAATGGAAACAATGTTAACTATGGAAACGATGGGGACAATGGAAACAATGGTAACTATGGAAACCGTGGTAACTATGGAAACGGTAACTATGGAAACGATGGGAACAATGGAAACAATGGTAACTATGGAAACCGTGGTAACTATGGTAACGGTAACTATGGAAACGATGGGAACAATGGTAACTATGGAGACCATGGTAACTATGGAAACGGTAACTATGGAAACAATGGGAAGAATGGAAACGATGGGAACAATGGGAACAATGGGAACTATGGAAACTGTGGTAACGGTAACTATGGAAACGATGGGAACAATGGTAACTATGGAAACCGTGGTAACTATGAAAACGGTAACTATGGAAACAATGGGAACAATGGAAACAATGGAAACGGTGGGAACAATGGAAACAATGGTAACTATGGAAACCGTGGTAACTATGGTTACGGTAACTATGGAAACAATGGGAACAATGGAAACAATGGTAACTATGGAAACAACAGTAACTATAGAAACAGTAACTATAGAAACAGTAACAGAAACATCCTGTTACCCCCATATTTTATACACTGCCTAAAGTACATATAAATTTACAATTTCCTCCCGGTAGACCAATAGTGGCCCGTAATGAGTCTATTCTAGCCCCCCTGTCCATTTATCTTGACAAGATTTTCCAACCATATGTGGTCCAAACTAAATCTTTTTTAAAGGATACAACACATTTGCTGAATATTTTGGACAAATGTTTGGTTATGAAAGAGACTATTCTGGTGACAATGGCTATCCAAAGTCTCTACACATCAATTATGCATGATGCAGGGTTAGCGGCAATACAAGAAATTCTTTTGATGTATGATAATTACTCCCCTGAGGCTCAAGAAAGATTTTTTTCTGTCACTACTAGAGGTTGTCCTGCGAGAAAACTATTTTATGTTTCAAGATCAATTTTACAAACAAGTGCAAGGGACAGCCATGGGGAGTAATGTAGTGCCCACTTATGCTAACCTGTATGTGGATCACTTTGACCTCAAGTTTGTATACAATAATCCCCTGTATGAACAATTTTGCCAGTTATATCATCGCTATATGGATGATATTGTCATTTTAGGGACAGGGTCGGTGGATAATTTGCTACTGCCAATTACATATATAAATTCCGTGGTGCCCACTCTGCATTTTACTATTACATATGATGTTGAGTCTGTCAGCTTCCTAGATGTAACAATGAAAAAGAAAGGTACCCGGTGGCAAACCGATCTTTATAAGAAAGATACAGAACGTAACAATTGACTGCATTTTTCTAGTTTGCACTCTCCATCATTGAAAAACAATTTGCCTAAATCTCAATTTATGAGAGTGAGTTGGATTGTCTCAGAGCCACAGAGAGAGTGTCAAAGACTGGATGAAATGCAGGAGAGGTTTGCGGTGAGAGGATACCCTAAGACGCTCTTAGAGACCGTGAGAAATGAGGTGATTAATATCCCACAAGATGAATTAAGAGCAAAACGGGTTTAAAAGGAGTCCTCGAGAGTGACCTTTGTCAGCAAATATACCACTGCTAGCAATAAGCTTAAGAAAATGATTAACACACATTGGTATATCTTACAAACTTGTGCACCACAGGTAAAGACCTTCTCTGAACCCCCGCTAATGGCATATAAAAGGGGTAAAATTTTCCGGGATACCTTAGAAAAGGCAGATGTGGGTTCATTGGCAAAACCAGGACAAATATATTTAGGGGTTTCCAAAAAATGGGTACATTCCCCTGACTAAATAGTGCCAGTTGCAGCAATATCACTAAAGGCTCCCAGTTTACGCACCCACAGACAGGACAAAAGATTGATATTAAAAAGTATTTTACATGCAATTCAACTTTTGTGGTGTACCTAATCAAATGTCCCTGTGGCATAGTATATGTGGGAGTAACCACACAGAAGGTTAAAGACTGTATTAAGCAACATAAATCTAATGTCCGCTGTGGATGTGTACACCTTCCAATCCCAGCACATTTTGCTGAAGCTAGACACACAGTGAGCCAGCTACGGTACCAGGTGATTGATAGCGTAGAACCCTTGAGACGTGGAGGCGATTGGACCCTACAGTTAAAGAAATTAGAGATCAAATGGATACATAAATTAGGTACGCTGGGACCAGGTGGTTTGAACCGGGAGTATACACCAATGCTTTTTATCTAATATGGTTGACCTGATTTTGTGCTATGTGTAACATTGTTTCGTATTTTCTTGTTTTTAGATCAATACAGCTCATACCCTGGGAATGACTGTGTTCAACAATACATGGGTATTTTCGCCCAGGAATAGAGCATACAAATTGTGAGTAATGATTTTAATATGCTGAATTGTTCATTCTTCATATATGCTGAATTGTTCGATTCGATATTCAATATTTGGCAAAGAAATGGACTTTTTATGAACACTGCGCAGTAATTATGGAAACAATGGTAACTATGGAAACAGTAACTATGGAAACAATGGGAACAATGGAAACATGGTAACTGTGGAAACAATGGGAACAATGGTAACTATGGAAACCGTGGTTACTATGGTAACGGTAACTATGGAAACGATGGGAACTATGGAAACGATGGTAACTATGGAAACGATGGGAACAATGGAAACAATGGAAATGATGGGAACAATGGTTACTATGGAAACCGTGGTAACTATGGTAACGGTAACTATGGAAACGATGGGAGCAATGGTAACTATGGAAACCGTGGTAACTATGGAAACGGTAACTATGGAAACGATGGGAACAATGGAAACAATGGTAACTATGGAAACGATGGAAACAATGGTAAATATGGAAACCGTGGTAACAATGGAAACGGTAACTATGGAAACGATGGGAACAATGGAAACAATGGTAACTATGGAAACCGTGGTAACTATGGTAACGGTAAATATGGAAACGATGGGAACAATGGTAACTATGGAAACCGTGGTAACTATGGAAACGGTAACTATGGAAACAATGGGAACAATGGAAACAATGGTAACTATGGAAACTATAGGTACAATGGAAACAATGGTTACTATGGAAACCGTGGTAACTATGGCAACGGTAACTATGGAAACAATGGGAACAATGGTAACTATGGAAACCATGGTAACCATGGAAACGGTAACTATGGAAACGATGGGGACAATGGAAACAATGGTAACTATGGAAACGATGGGAACAATGGAAACAATGGTAACTATGGAAACCGTGGTTACTATGGTAACGGTAACTATGGAAGCGATGGGAACAATGGAAACAATGGTAACTATGGAAACCGTGATAACTATGGTAACGGTAACTATGGAAACAATGGGAACAATGGTAACTATGGAAACCGTGGTAACTATGGAAACGGTAACTATGGAAATGATGGGAACAATGGAAACAATGGTAACTATGGAAACCGTGGTAACTATGGAAACGGTTACTATGGAAACGATGGGAACAATGGAAACAATGGTAACTATGGAAACCATGGTAACTATGGTAACGGTAACTATGGAAATGATGAGAACAATGGTAACTATGGAAACCGTGGTAACTATGGAAACGGTAACTATGGAAACAATGGTAACTATAGAAACCGTGGTAACTATGGAAACGGTAACTATGGACACGATGGGAACAATGGAAACAATGGTAACTATGGAAACTGTGGTAACTATGGAAACGGTAACTATGGAAACGATGGGAACAATGGAAACAATGGTAGCTATGGAAACCGTGGTAACTATGGTAACGGTAACTATGGAAACCGTGGTAACAATGGTAACTATGGAGACGGTAACTATGGAAACGGTAACTATGGAAACAATGGGAACAATGGAAACAATGGTAACGATGGGAACAATGGGAACAATGGGAACTATGGAAACTGTGGTAACTATGGTAACGGTAACTATGGAAACGATGGGAACAATGGTAACTATGGAAACCGTGGTAACTATGGAAACGATGGGAACAATGGAAACAATGGAAACGGTGGGAACAATGGAAACAATGGTAACTATGGAAACCGTGGTAACTATGGTTACGATAACTATGGAAACAATGGAAACAATGGTAACTATGGAAACAACAGTAACTATAGAAACAGTAACTATAGAAACAGTAACAGATACATCCTGTTACCCCCATATTTTATACACTGCCTAAAGTACATATAAATTTACAATTTCCTCCCGGTAGACCAATAGTGGCCCGTAATGAGTCTATTCTAGCCCCCCTGTCCATTTATCTTGACAAGATTTTCCAACCATATGTGGTCCAAACTAAATCTTTTTTAAAGGATACAACACATTTGCTGAATATTTTGGACAAATGTTTGGTTATGAAAGAGACTATTCTGGTGACAATGGCTATCCAAAGTCTCTACACATCAATTATGCATGATGCAGGGTTAGCGGCAATACAAGAAATTCTTTTGATGTATGATAATTACTCCCCTGAGGCTCAAGAAAGATTTTTTTCTGTCACTACTAGAGGTTGTCCTGCGAGAAAACTATTTTATGTTTCAAGATCAATTTTACAAACAAGTGCAAGGGACAGCCATGGGGAGTAATGTAGTGCCCACTTATGCTAACCTGTATGTGGATCACTTTGACCTCAAGTTTGTATACAATAATCCCCTGTATGAACAATTTTGCCAGTTATATCATCGCTATATGGATGATATTGTCATTTTAGGGACAGGGTCGGTGGATAATTTGCTACTGCCAATTACATATATAAATTCCGTGGTGCCCACTCTGCATTTTACTATTACATATGATGTTGAGTCTGTCAGCTTCCTAGATGTAACAATGAAAAAGAAAGGTACCCGGTGGCAAACCGATCTTTATAAGAAAGATACAGAACGTAACAATTGACTGCATTTTTCTAGTTTGCACTCTCCATCATTGAAAAACAATTTGCCTAAATCTCAATTTATGAGAGTGAGTTGGATTGTCTCAGAGCCACAGAGAGAGTGTCAAAGACTGGATGAAATGCAGGAGAGGTTTGCGGTGAGAGGATACCCTAAGACGCTCTTAGAGACCGTGAGAAATGAGGTGATTAATATCCCACAAGATGAATTAAGAGCAAAACGGGTTTAAAAGGAGTCCTCGAGAGTGACCTTTGTCAGCAAATATACCACTGCTAGCAATAAGCTTAAGAAAATGATTAACACACATTGGTATATCTTACAAACTTGTGCACCACAGGTAAAGACCTTCTCTGAACCCCCGCTAATGGCATATAAAAGGGGTAAAATTTTCCGGGATACCTTAGAAAAGGCAGATGTGGGTTCATTGGCAAAACCAGGACAAATATATTTAGGGGTTTCCAAAAAATGGGTACATTCCCCTGACTAAATAGTGCCAGTTGCAGCAATATCACTAAAGGCTCCCAGTTTACGCACCCACAGACAGGACAAAAGATTGATATTAAAAAGTATTTTACATGCAATTCAACTTTTGTGGTGTACCTAATCAAATGTCCCTGTGGCATAGTATATGTGGGAGTAACCACACAGAAGGTTAAAGACTGTATTAAGCAACATAAATCTAATGTCCGCTGTGGATGTGTACACCTTCCAATCCCAGCACATTTTGCTGAAGCTAGACACACAGTGAGCCAGCTACGGTACCAGGTGATTGATAGCGTAGAACCCTTGAGACGTGGAGGCGATTGGACCCTACAGTTAAAGAAATTAGAGATCAAATGGATACATAAATTAGGTACGCTGGGACCAGGTGGTTTGAACCGGGAGTATACACCAATGCTTTTTATCTAATATGGTTGACCTGATTTTGTGCTATGTGTAACATTGTTTCGTATTTTCTTGTTTTTAGATCAATACAGCTCATACCCTGGGAATGACTGTGTTCAACAATACATGGGTATTTTCGCCCAGGAATAGAGCATACAAATTGTGAGTAATGATTTTAATATGCTGAATTGTTCATTCTTCATATATGCTGAATTGTTCGATTCGATATTCAATATTTGGCAAAGAAATGGACTTTTTATGAACACTGCGCAGTAATTATGGAAACAATGGTAACTATGGAAACAGTAACTATGGAAACAATGGGAACAATGGAAACATGGTAACTGTGGAAACAATGGGAACAATGGTAACTATGGAAACCGTGGTTACTATGGTAACGGTAACTATGGAAACGATGGGAACTATGGAAACGATGGTAACTATGGAAACGATGGGAACAATGGAAACAATGGAAATGATGGGAACAATGGTTACTATGGAAACCGTGGTAACTATGGTAACGGTAACTATGGAAACGATGGGAGCAATGGTAACTATGGAAACCGTGGTAACTATGGAAACGGTAACTATGGAAACGATGGGAACAATGGAAACAATGGTAACTATGGAAACGATGGAAACAATGGTAAATATGGAAACCGTGGTAACAATGGAAACGGTAACTATGGAAACGATGGGAACAATGGAAACAATGGTAACTATGGAAACCGTGGTAACTATGGTAACGGTAAATATGGAAACGATGGGAACAATGGTAACTATGGAAACCGTGGTAACTATGGAAACGGTAACTATGGAAACAATGGGAACAATGGAAACAATGGTAACTATGGAAACTATAGGTACAATGGAAACAATGGTTACTATGGAAACCGTGGTAACTATGGCAACGGTAACTATGGAAACAATGGGAACAATGGTAACTATGGAAACCATGGTAACCATGGAAACGGTAACTATGGAAACGATGGGAACAATGGAAACAATGGTAACTATGGAAACGATGGGAACAATGGAAACAATGGTAACTATGGAAACCGTGGTTACTATGGTAACGGTAACTATGGAAGCGATGGGAACAATGGAAACAATGGTAACTATGGAAACCGTGATAACTATGGTAACGGTAACTATGGAAACAATGGGAACAATGGTAACTATGGAAACCGTGGTAACTATGGAAACGGTAACTATGGAAATGATGGGAACAATGGAAACAATGGTAACTATGGAAACCGTGGTAACTATGGAAACGGTTACTATGGAAACGATGGGAACAATGGAAACAATGGTAACTATGGAAACCATGGTAACTATGGTAACGGTAACTATGGAAATGATGAGAACAATGGTAACTATGGAAACCGTGGTAACTATGGAAACGGTAACTATGGAAACAATGGTAACTATAGAAACCGTGGTAACTATGGAAACGGTAACTATGGACACGATGGGAACAATGGAAACAATGGTAACTATGGAAACTGTGGTAACTATGGAAACGGTAACTATGGAAACGATGGGAACAATGGAAACAATGGTAGCTATGGAAACCGTGGTAACTATGGTAACGGTAACTATGGAAACCGTGGTAACAATGGTAACTATGGAGACGGTAACTATGGAAACGGTAACTATGGAAACAATGGGAACAATGGAAACAATGGTAACGATGGGAACAATGGGAACAATGGGAACTATGGAAACTGTGGTAACTATGGTAACGGTAACTATGGAAACGATGGGAACAATGGTAACTATGGAAACCGTGGTAACTATGGAAACGATGGGAACAATGGAAACAATGGAAACGGTGGGAACAATGGAAACAATGGTAACTATGGAAACCGTGGTAACTATGGTTACGATAACTATGGAAACAATGGAAACAATGGTAACTATGGAAACAACAGTAACTATAGAAACAGTAACTATAGAAACAGTAACAGATACATCCTGTTACCCCCATATTTTATACACTGCCTAAAGTACATATAAATTTACAATTTCCTCCCAGTAGACCAATAGTGGCCCGTAATGAGTCTATTCTAGCCCCCCTGTCCATTTATCTTGACAAGATTTTACAACCATATGTGGTCCAAACTAAATCTTTTTTAAAGGATACAACACATTTGCTGAATATTTTGGACAAATGTATGGTTATGAAAGAGACTATTCTGGTGACAATGGCTATCCAAAGTCTCTACACATCAATTATGCATGATGCAGGGTTAGCGGCAATACAAGAAATTCTTTTGATGTATGATAATTACTCCCCTGAGGCTCAAGAAAGATTTTTTTCTGTCACTACTAGAGGTTGTCCTGCGAGAAAACTATTTTATGTTTCAAGATCAATTTTACAAACAAGTGCAAGGGACAGCCATGGGGAGTAATGTAGTGCCCACTTATGCTAACCTGTATGTGGATCACTTTGACCTCAAGTTTGTATACAATAATCCCCTGTATGAACAATTTTGCCAGTTATATCATCGCTATATGGATGATATTGTCATTTTAGGGACAGGGTCGGTGGATAATTTGCTACTGCCAATTACATATATAAATTCCGTGGTGCCCACTCTGCATTTTACTATTACATATGATGTTGAGTCTGTCAGCTTCCTAGATGTAACAATGAAAAAGAAAGGTACCCGGTGGCAAACCGATCTTTATAAGAAAGATACAGAACGTAACAATTGACTGCATTTTTCTAGTTTGCACTCTCCATCATTGAAAAACAATTTGCCTAAATCTCAATTTATGAGAGTGAGATGGATTGTCTCAGAGCCACAGAGAGAGTGTCAAAGACTGGATGAAATGCAGGAGAGGTTTGCGGTGAGAGGATACCCTAAGACGCTCTTAGAGACCGTGAGAAATGAGGTGATTAATATCCCACAAGATGAATTAAGAGCAAAACGGGTTTAAAAGGAGTCCTCGAGAGTGACCTTTGTCAGCAAATATACCACTGCTAGCAATAAGCTTAAGAAAATGATTAACACACATTGGTATATCTTACAAACTTGTGCACCACAGGTAAAGACCTTCTCTGAACCCCCGCTAATGGCATATAAAAGGGGTAAAATTTTCCGGGATACCTTAGAAAAGGCAGATGTGGGTTCATTGGCAAAACCAGGACAAATATATTTAGGGGTTTCCAAAAAATGGGTACATTCCCCTGACTAAATAGTGCCAGTTGCAGCAATATCACTAAAGGCTCCCAGTTTACGCACCCACAGACAGGACAAAAGATTGATATTAAAAAGTATTTTACATGCAATTCAACTTTTGTGGTGTACCTAATCAAATGTCCCTGTGGCATAGTATATGTGGGAGTAACCACACAGAAGGTTAAAGACTGTATTAAGCAACATAAATCTAATGTCCGCTGTGGATGTGTACACCTTCCAATCCCAGCACATTTTGCTGAAGCTAGACACACAGTGAGCCAGCTACGGTACCAGGTGATTGATAGCGTAGAACCCTTGAGACGTGGAGGCGATTGGACCCTACAGTTAAAGAAATTAGAGATCAAATGGATACATAAATTAGGTACGCTGGGACCAGGTGGTTTGAACCGGGAGTATACACCAATGCTTTTTATCTAATATGGTTGACCTGATTTTGTGCTATGTGTAACATTGTTTCGTATTTTCTTGTTTTTAGATCAATACAGCTCATACCCTGGGAATGACTGTGTTCAACAATACATGGGTATTTTCGCCCAGGAATAGAGCATACAAATTGTGAGTAATGATTTTAATATGCTGAATTGTTCATTCTTCATATATGCTGAATTGTTCGATTCGATATTCAATATTTGGCAAAGAAATGGACTTTTTATGAACACTGCGCAGTAATTATGGAAACAATGGTAACTATGGAAACAGTAACTATGGAAACAATGGGAACAATGGAAACATGGTAACTGTGGAAACAATGGGAACAATGGTAACTATGGAAACCGTGGTTACTATGGTAACGGTAACTATGGAAACGATGGGAACTATGGAAACGATGGTAACTATGGAAACGATGGGAACAATGGAAACAATGGAAATGATGGGAACAATGGTTACTATGGAAACCGTGGTAACTATGGTAACGGTAACTATGGAAACGATGGGAGCAATGGTAACTATGGAAACCGTGGTAACTATGGAAACGGTAACTATGGAAACGATGGGAACAATGGAAACAATGGTAACTATGGAAACGATGGAAACAATGGTAAATATGGAAACCGTGGTAACAATGGAAACGGTAACTATGGAAACGATGGGAACAATGGAAACAATGGTAACTATGGAAACCGTGGTAACTATGGTAACGGTAAATATGGAAACGATGGGAACAATGGTAACTATGGAAACCGTGGTAACTATGGAAACGGTAACTATGGAAACAATGGGAACAATGGAAACAATGGTAACTATGGAAACTATAGGTACAATGGAAACAATGGTTACTATGGAAACCGTGGTAACTATGGCAACGGTAACTATGGAAACAATGGGAACAATGGTAACTATGGAAACCATGGTAACCATGGAAACGGTAACTATGGAAACGATGGGAACAATGGAAACAATGGTAACTATGGAAACGATGGGAACAATGGAAACAATGGTAACTATGGAAACCGTGGTTACTATGGTAACGGTAACTATGGAAGCGATGGGAACAATGGAAACAATGGTAACTATGGAAACCGTGATAACTATGGTAACGGTAACTATGGAAACAATGGGAACAATGGAAACCGTGGTAACTATGGAAACGGTAACTATGGAAATGATGGGAACAATGGAAACAATGGTAACTATGGAAACCGTGGTAACTATGGAAACGGTTACTATGGAAACGATGGGAACAATGGAAACAATGGTAACTATGGAAACCATGGTAACTATGGTAACGGTAACTATGGAAATGATGAGAACAATGGTAACTATGGAAACCGTGGTAACTATGGAAACGGTAACTATGGAAACAATGGTAACTATAGAAACCGTGGTAACTATGGAAACGGTAACTATGGACACGATGGGAACAATGGAAACAATGGTAACTATGGAAACTGTGGTAACTATGGAAACGGTAACTATGGAAACGATGGGAACAATGGAAACAATGGTAGCTATGGAAACCGTGGTAACTATGGTAACGGTAACTATGGAAACCGTGGTAACAATGGTAACTATGGAGACGGTAACTATGGAAACGGTAACTATGGAAACAATGGGAACAATGGAAACAATGGTAACGATGGGAACAATGGGAACAATGGGAACTATGGAAACTGTGGTAACTATGGTAACGGTAACTATGGAAACGATGGGAACAATGGTAACTATGGAAACCGTGGTAACTATGGAAACGATGGGAACAATGGAAACAATGGAAACGGTGGGAACAATGGAAACAATGGTAACTATGGAAACCGTGGTAACTATGGTTACGATAACTATGGAAACAATGGAAACAATGGTAACTATGGAAACAACAGTAACTATAGAAACAGTAACTATAGAAACAGTAACAGATACATCCTGTTACCCCCATATTTTATACACTGCCTAAAGTACATATAAATTTACAATTTCCTCCCGGTAGACCAATAGTGGCCCGTAATGAGTCTATTCTAGCCCCCCTGTCCATTTATCTTGACAAGATTTTACAACCATATGTGGTCCAAACTAAATCTTTTTTAAAGGATACAACACATTTGCTGAATATTTTGGACAAATGTATGGTTATGAAAGAGACTATTCTGGTGACAATGGCTATCCAAAGTCTCTACACATCAATTATGCATGATGCAGGGTTAGCGGCAATACAAGAAATTCTTTTGATGTATGATAATTACTCCCCTGAGGCTCAAGAAAGATTTTTTTCTGTCACTACTAGAGGTTGTCCTGCGAGAAAACTATTTTATGTTTCAAGATCAATTTTACAAACAAGTGCAAGGGACAGCCATGGGGAGTAATGTAGTGCCCACTTATGCTAACCTGTATGTGGATCACTTTGACCTCAAGTTTGTATACAATAATCCCCTGTATGAACAATTTTGCCAGTTATATCATCGCTATATGGATGATATTGTCATTTTAGGGACAGGGTCGGTGGATAATTTGCTACTGCCAATTACATATATAAATTCCGTGGTGCCCACTCTGCATTTTACTATTACATATGATGTTGAGTCTGTCAGCTTCCTAGATGTAACAATGAAAAAGAAAGGTACCCGGTGGCAAACCGATCTTTATAAGAAAGATACAGAACGTAACAATTGACTGCATTTTTCTAGTTTGCACTCTCCATCATTGAAAAACAATTTGCCTAAATCTCAATTTATGAGAGTGAGATGGATTGTCTCAGAGCCACAGAGAGAGTGTCAAAGACTGGATGAAATGCAGGAGAGGTTTGCGGTGAGAGGATACCCTAAGACGCTCTTAGAGACCGTGAGAAATGAGGTGATTAATATCCCACAAGATGAATTAAGAGCAAAACGGGTTTAAAAGGAGTCCTCGAGAGTGACCTTTGTCAGCAAATATACCACTGCTAGCAATAAGCTTAAGAAAATGATTAACAAACATTGGTATATCTTACAAACTTGTGCACCACAGGTAAAGACCTTCTCTGAACCCCCGCTAATGGCATATAAAAGGGGTAAAATTTTCCGGGATACCTTAGAAAAGGCAGATGTGGGTTCATTGGCAAAACCAGGACAAATATATTTAGGGGTTTCCAAAAAATGGGTACATTCCCCTGACTAAATAGTGCCAGTTGCAGCAATATCACTAAAGGCTCCCAGTTTACGCACCCACAGACAGGACAAAAGATTGATATTAAAAAGTATTTTACATGCAATTCAACTTTTGTGGTGTACCTAATCAAATGTCCCTGTGGCATAGTATATGTGGGAGTAACCACACAGAAGGTTAAAGACTGTATTAAGCAACATAAATCTAATGTCCGCTGTGGATGTGTACACCTTCCAATCCCAGCACATTTTGCTGAAGCTAGACACACAGTGAGCCAGCTACGGTACCAGGTGATTGATAGCGTAGAACCCTTGAGACGTGGAGGCGATTGGACCCTACAGTTAAAGAAATTAGAGATCAAATGGATACATAAATTAGGTACGCTGGGACCAGGTGGTTTGAACCGGGAGTATACACCAATGCTTTTTATCTAATATGGTTGACCTGATTTTGTGCTATGTGTAACATTGTTTCGTATTTTCTTGTTTTTAGATCAATACAGCTCATACCCTGGGAATGACTGTGTTCAACAATACATGGGTATTTTCGCCCAGGAATAGAGCATACAAATTGTGAGTAATGATTTTAATATGCTGAATTGCTTATTCTTCATATATGCTGAATTGTTCGATTCGATATTCAATATTTGGCAAAGAAATTGACTTTTTATGAACACTGCGAAGTAATTATGGAAACAATGGTAACTATGGAAACAGTAACTATGGAAACAATGGAAACATGGTAACTGTGGAAACAATGGGAACAATGGGAACTACGGAAACCGTGGTTACTATGGTAACGGTAACTATGGAAACAATGGGCACAATGGAAACAATGGTAACTATGGAAACGATGGGAACAATGGAAACAATGGAAACGATGGGAACAATGGTTACTATGGAAACCGTGGTAACTATGGTAACGGTAACTATGGAAACGATGGGAACAATGGTAACTACGGAAACCGTGGTAACTATGGAAACGGTAACTATGGAAACAATGGGAACAATGGAAACAATGGTAACTATGGAAACCGTGGTAATTATGGTAACGGTAACTATGGAAACGATGGGAACAATGGTAACTATGGAAACCGTGGTAACTATGGAAACGGTAACTATGGAAACGATGGGAACAATGGAAACAATGGTAACTATGGAAACGATGGGAACAATGGAAACAATGGTAAATATGGAAACCGTGGTAACTATGGAAACAGTGACTATGGAAACGATGGGAACAATGGAAACAATGGTAACTATGGAAACCGTGGTAACTATGGTAACGGTAACTATGGAAACGATGGGAACAATGGTAACTATGGAAACAGTGGTAACTATGGAAACGGTAACTATGGAAACAATGGGAACAATGGAAACAATGGTAACTATGGAAACTATAGGTACAATGGAAACAATGGTTACTATGGAAACCGTGGTAACTATGGCAACGGTAACTATGGAAACAATGGGAACAATGGTAACTATGGAAACCATGGTAACCATGGAAACGGTAACTATGGAAACGATGGGAACAATGGAAACGATGGGAATAATGGAAACAATGGTAACTATGGAAACCGTGGTTACTATGGTAACGGTAACTATGGAAGCGATGGGAACAATGGAAACAATGGTAACTATGGAAACCGTGGCAACTATGGTAACGGTAACTATGGAAACGATGGGAACAATGGTAACTATGGAAACCATGGTAACTATGGAAACGGTAACTATGGAAACGATGGGAACAATGGAAACAATGGTAACTATGGAAACCGTGGTAACTTTGGAAACGGTTACTATGGAAACGATGGGAACAATGGAAACAATGGTAACTATGGAAACCGTGGTAACTATGGTAACGGTAACTATGGAAACGATGGGAACAATGGTAACTATGGAAACCGTGGTAACTATGGAAACGGTAACTATGGAAACGATGGGAACAATGGAAACAATGGTAACTATGGAAACCGTGGTAACTATGGTAACGGTAACTATGGAAATGATGGGAACAATGGTAACTATGGAAACCGTGGTAACTATGGAAACGGTAACTATGGAAACTATGGGAACAATGGAAACCGTGGTAACTATGGAAACCGTGGTAACTATGGAAACGATGGGAACAATGGAAACAATGGTAACTATGTAAACCGTGGTAACTATGGTAACGGTAACTATGGAAACGATGGGAACAATGGAAACAATGGTAACTATGGAAACGATGGGAACAATGGAAACAATGGTTACTATGGAAACCGTGGTAACTATGGTAACGGTAACTATGGAAACGATGGGAACAATGGTAACTATGGAAACCGTGGTAACTATGGAAACGGTAACTATGGAAACAATGGGAACAATGGAAACAATGTTAACTATGGAAACGATGGGAACAATGGAAACAATGGTAACTATGGAAACCGTGGTAACTATGGAAACGGTAACTATGGAAACGATGGGAACAATGGAAACAATGGTAACTATGGAAACCGTGGTAACTATGGTAACGGTAACTATGGAAACGATGGGAACAATGGTAACTATGGAGACCATGGTAACTATGGAAACGGTAACTATGGAAACAATGGGAAGAATGGAAACGATGGGAACAATGGGAACAATGGGAACTATGGAAACTGTGGTAACGGTAACTATGGAAACGATGGGAACAATGGTAACTATGGAAACCGTGGTAACTATGAAAACGGTAACTATGGAAACAATGGGAACAATGGAAACAATGGAAACGGTGGGAACAATGGAAACAATGGTAACTATGGAAACCGTGGTAACTATGGTTACGGTACCTATGGAAACAATGGGAACAATGGAAACAATGGTAACTATGGAAACAACAGTAACTATAGAAACAGTAACTATAGAAACAGTAACAGAAACATCCTGTTACCCCCATATTTTATACACTGCCTAAAGTACATATAAATGTACAATTTCCTCCCGGTAGACCAATAGTGGCCCGTAATGAGTCTATGCTAGCCCCCCTGTCCATTTATCTTGACAAGATTTTACAACCATATGTGGTCCAAACTAAATCTTTTTTAAAGGATACAACACATTTGCTGAATATTTTGGACAAATGTTTGGTTATGAAAGAGACTATTCTGGTGACAATGGCTATCCAAAGTCTCTACACATCAATTATGCATGATGCAGGGTTAGCGGCAATACAAGAAATTCTTTTGATGTATGATAATTACTCCCCTGAGGCTCAAGAAAGATTTTTTTCTGTCACTACTAGAGGTTGTCCTGCGAGAAAACTATTTTATGTTTCAAGATCAATTTTACAAACAAGTGCAAGGGACAGCCATGGGGAGTAATGTAGTGCCCACTTATGCTAACCTGTATGTGGATCACTTTGACCTCAAGTTTGTATACAATAATCCCCTGTATGAACAATTTTGCCAGTTATATCATCGCTATATGGATGATATTGTCATTTTAGGGACAGGGTCGGTGGATAATTTGCTACTGCCAATTACATATATAAATTCCGTGGTGCCCACTCTGCATTTTACTATTACATATGATGTTGAGTCTGTCAGCTTCCTAGATGTAACAATGAAAAAGAAAGGTACCCGGTGGCAAACCGATCTTTATAAGAAAGATACAGAACGTAACAATTGACTGCATTTTTCTAGTTTGCACTCTCCATCATTGAAAAACAATTTGCCTAAATCTCAATTTATGAGAGTGAGATGGATTGTCTCAGAGCCACAGAGAGAGTGTCAAAGACTGGATGAAATGCAGGAGAGGTTTGCGGTGAGAGGATACCCTAAGACGCTCTTAGAGACCGTGAGAAATGAGGTGATTAATATCCCACAAGATGAATTAAGAGCAAAACGGGTTTAAAAGGAGTCCTCGAGAGTGACCTTTGTCAGCAAATATACCACTGCTAGCAATAAGCTTAAGAAAATGATTAACAAACATTGGTATATCTTACAAACTTGTGCACCACAGGTAAAGACCTTCTCTGAACCCCCGCTAATGGCATATAAAAGGGGTAAAATTTTCCGGGATACCTTAGAAAAGGCAGATGTGGGTTCATTGGCAAAACCAGGACAAATATATTTAGGGGTTTCCAAAAAATGGGTACATTCCCCTGACTAAATAGTGCCAGTTGCAGCAATATCACTAAAGGCTCCCAGTTTACGCACCCACAGACAGGACAAAAGATTGATATTAAAAAGTATTTTACATGCAATTCAACTTTTGTGGTGTACCTAATCAAATGTCCCTGTGGCATAGTATATGTGGGAGTAACCACACAGAAGGTTAAAGACTGTATTAAGCAACATAAATCTAATGTCCGCTGTGGATGTGTACACCTTCCAATCCCAGCACATTTTGCTGAAGCTAGACACACAGTGAGCCAGCTACGGTACCAGGTGATTGATAGCGTAGAACCCTTGAGACGTGGAGGCGATTGGACCCTACAGTTAAAGAAATTAGAGATCAAATGGATACATAAATTAGGTACGCTGGGACCAGGTGGTTTGAACCGGGAGTATACACCAATGCTTTTTATCTAATATGGTTGACCTGATTTTGTGCTATGTGTAACATTGTTTCGTATTTTCTTGTTTTTAGATCAATACAGCTCATACCCTGGGAATGACTGTGTTCAACAATACATGGGTATTTTCGCCCAGGAATAGAGCATACAAATTGTGAGTAATGATTTTAATATGCTGAATTGCTTATTCTTCATATATGCTGAATTGTTCGATTCGATATTCAATATTTGGCAAAGAAATTGACTTTTTATGAACACTGCGAAGTAATTATGGAAACAATGGTAACTATGGAAACAGTAACTATGGAAACAATGGAAACATGGTAACTGTGGAAACAATGGGAACAATGGGAACTACGGAAACCGTGGTTACTATGGTAACGGTAACTATGGAAACAATGGGCACAATGGAAACAATGGTAACTATGGAAACGATGGGAACAATGGAAACAATGGAAACGATGGGAACAATGGTTACTATGGAAACCGTGGTAACTATGGTAACGGTAACTATGGAAACGATGGGAACAATGGTAACTATGGAAACCGTGGTAACTATGGAAACGGTAACTATGGAAACAATGGGAACAATGGAAACAATGGTAACTATGGAAACCGTGGTAATTATGGTAACGGTAACTATGGAAACGATGGGAACAATGGTAACTATGGAAACCGTGGTAACTATGGAAACGGTAACTATGGAAACGATGGGAACAATGGAAACAATGGTAACTATGGAAACGATGGGAACAATGGAAACAATGGTAAATATGGAAACCGTGGTAACTATGGAAACAGTAACTATGGAAACGATGGGAACAATGGAAACAATGGTAACTATGGAAACCGTGGTAACTATGGTAACGGTAACTATGGAAACGATGGGAACAATGGTAACTATGGAAACAGTGGTAACTATGGAAACGGTAACTATGGAAACAATGGGAACAATGGAAACAATGGTAACTATGGAAACTATAGGTACAATGGAAACAATGGTTACTATGGAAACCGTGGTAACTATGGCAACGGTAACTATGGAAACAATGGGAACAATGGTAACTATGGAAACCATGGTAACCATGGAAACGGTAACTATGGAAACGATGGGAACAATGGAAACGATGGGAATAATGGAAACAATGGTAACTATGGAAACCGTGGTTACTATGGTAACGGTAACTATGGAAGCGATGGGAACAATGGAAACAATGGTAACTATGGAAACCGTGGCAACTATGGTAACAGTAACTATGGAAACGATGGGAACAATGGTAACTATGGAAACCATGGTAACTATGGAAACGGTAACTATGGAAACGATGGGAACAATGGAAACAATGGTAACTATGGAAACCGTGGTAACTTTGGAAACGGTTACCATGGAAACGATGGGAACAATGGAAACAATGGTAACTATGGAAACCGTGGTAACTATGGTAACGGTAACTATGGAAACGATGGGAACAATGGTAACTATGGAAACCGTGGTAACTATGGAAACGGTAACTATGGAAACGATGGGAACAATGGAAACAATGGTAACTATGGAAACCGTGGTAACTATGGTAACGGTAACTATGGAAATGATGGGAACAATGGTAACTATGGAAACCGTGGTAACTATGGAAACGGTAACTATGGAAAATATGGGAACAATGGAAACCGTGGTAACTATGGAAACCGTGGTAACTATGGAAACGATGGGAACAATGGAAACAATGGTAACTATGTAAACCGTGGTAACTATGGTAACGGTAACTATGGAAACGATGGGAACAATGGAAACAATGGTAACTATGGAAATGATGGGAACAATGGAAACAATGGTTACTATGGAAACCGTGGTAACTATGGTAACGGTAACTATGGAAACGATGGGAACAATGGTAACTATGGAAACCGTGGTAACTATGGAAACGGTAACTATGGAAACAATGGGAACAATGGAAACAATGTTAACTATGGAAACGATGGGAACAATGGAAACAATGGTAACTATGGAAACCGTGGTAACTATGGAAACGGTAACTATGGAAACGATGGGAACAATGGAAACAATGGTAACTATGGAAACCGTGGTAACTATGGTAACGGTAACTATGGAAACGATGGGAACAATGGTAACTATGGAGACCATGGTAACTATGGAAACGGTAACTATGGAAACAATGGGAAGAATGGAAACGATGGGAACAATGGGAACAATGGGAACTATGGAAACTGTGGTAACGGTAACTATGGAAACGATGGGAACAATGGTAACTATGGAAACCGTGGTAACTATGAAAACGGTAACTATGGAAACAATGGAAACAATGGAAACGGTGGGAACAATGGAAACAATGGTAACTATGGAAACCGTGGTAACTATGGTTACGGTAACTATGGAAACAATGGGAACAATGGAAACAATGGTAACTATGGAAACAACAGTAACTATAGAAACAGTAACTATAGAAACAGTAACAGAAACATCCTGTTACCCCCATATTTTATACACTGCCTAAAGTACATATAAATGTACAATTTCCTCCCGGTAGACCAATAGTGGCCCGTAATGAGTCTATTCTAGCCCCCCTGTCCATTTATCTTGACAAGATTTTACAACCATATGTGGTCCAAACTAAATCTTTTTTAAAGGATACAACACATTTGCTGAATATTTTGGACAAATGTTTGGTTATGAAAGAGACTATTCTGGTGACAATGGCTATCCAAAGTCTCTACACATCAATTATGCATGATGCAGGGTTAGCGGCAATACAAGAAATTCTTTTGATGTATGATAATTACTCCCCTGAGGCTCAAGAAAGATTTTTTTCTGTCACTACTAGAGGTTGTCCTGCGAGAAAACTATTTTATGTTTCAAGATCAATTTTACAAACAAGTGCAAGGGACAGCCATGGGGAGTAATGTAGTGCCCACTTATGCTAACCTGTATGTGGATCACTTTGACCTCAAGTTTGTATACAATAATCCCCTGTATGAACAATTTTGCCAGTTATATCATCGCTATATGGATGATATTGTCATTTTAGGGACAGGGTCGGTGGATAATTTGCTACTGCCAATTACATATATAAATTCCGTGGTGCCCACTCTGCATTTTACTATTACATATGATGTTGAGTCTGTCAGCTTCCTAGATGTAACAATGAAAAAGAAAGGTACCCGGTGGCAAACCGATCTTTATAAGAAAGATACAGAACGTAACAATTGACTGCATTTTTCTAGTTTGCACTCTCCATCATTGAAAAACAATTTGCCTAAATCTCAATTTATGAGAGTGAGTTGGATTGTCTCAGAGCCACAGAGAGAGTGTCAAAGACTGGATGAAATGCAGGAGAGGTTTGCGGTGAGAGGATACCCTAAGACGCTCTTAGAGACCGTGAGAAATGAGGTGATTAATATCCCACAAGATGAATTAAGAGCAAAACGGGTTTAAAAGGAGTCCTCGAGAGTGACCTTTGTCAGCAAATATACCACTGCTAGCAATAAGCTTAAGAAAATGATTAACACACATTGGTATATCTTACAAACTTGTGCACCACAGGTAAAGACCTTCTCTGAACCCCCGCTAATGGCATATAAAAGGGGTAAAATTTTCCGGGATACCTTAGAAAAGGCAGATGTGGGTTCATTGGCAAAACCAGGACAAATATATTTAGGGGTTTCCAAAAAATGGGTACATTCCCCTGACTAAATAGTGCCAGTTGCAGCAATATCACTAAAGGCTCCCAGTTTACGCACCCACAGACAGGACAAAAGATTGATATTAAAAAGTATTTTACATGCAATTCAACTTTTGTGGTGTACCTAATCAAATGTCCCTGTGGCATAGTATATGTGGGAGTAACCACACAGAAGGTTAAAGACTGTATTAAGCAACATAAATCTAATGTCCGCTGTGGATGTGTACACCTTCCAATCCCAGCACATTTTGCTGAAGCTAGACACACAGTGAGCCAGCTACGGTACCAGGTGATTGATAGCGTAGAACCCTTGAGACGTGGAGGCGATTGGACCCTACAGTTAAAGAAATTAGAGATCAAATGGATACATAAATTAGGTACGCTGGGACCAGGTGGTTTGAACCGGGAGTATACACCAATGCTTTTTATCTAATATGGTTGACCTGATTTTGTGCTATGTGTAACATTGTTTCGTATTTTCTTGTTTTTAGATCAATACAGCTCATACCCTGGGAATGACTGTGTTCAACAATACATGGGTATTTTCGCCCAGGAATAGAGCATACAAATTGTGAGTAATGATTTTAATATGCTGAATTGTTCATTCTTCATATATGCTGAATTGTTCGATTCGATATTCAATATTTGGCAAAGAAATGGACTTTTTATGAACACTGCGCAGTAATTATGGAAACAATGGTAACTATGGAAACAGTAACTATGGAAACAATGGGAACAATGGAAACATGGTAACTGTGGAAACAATGGGAACAATGGTAACTATGGAAACCGTGGTTACTATGGTAACGGTAACTATGGAAACGATGGGAACTATGGAAACGATGGTAACTATGGAAACGATGGGAACAATGGAAACAATGGAAATGATGGGAACAATGGTTACTATGGAAACCGTGGTAACTATGGTAACGGTAACTATGGAAACGATGGGAGCAATGGTAACTATGGAAACCGTGGTAACTATGGAAACGGTAACTATGGAAACGATGGGAACAATGGAAACAATGGTAACTATGGAAACGATGGAAACAATGGTAAATATGGAAACCGTGGTAACAATGGAAACGGTAACTATGGAAACGATGGGAACAATGGTAACTATGGAAACGGTAACTATGGAAACAATGGGAACAATGGAAACAATGGTAACTATGGAAACTATAGGTACAATGGAAACAATGGTTACTATGGAAACCGTGGTAACTATGGCAACGGTAACTATGGAAACAATGGGAACAATGGTAACTATGGAAACCATGGTAACCATGGAAACGGTAACTATGGAAACGATGGGAACAATGGAAACAATGGTAACTATGGAAACGATGGGAACAATGGAAACAATGGTAACTATGGAAACCGTGGTTACTATGGTAACGGTAACTATGGAAGCGATGGGAACAATGGAAACAATGGTAACTATGGAAACCGTGATAACTATGGTAACGGTAACTATGGAAACAATGGGAACAATGGTAACTATGGAAACCGTGGTAACTATGGAAACGGTAACTATGGAAATGATGGGAACAATGGAAACAATGGTAACTATGGAAACCGTGGTAACTATGGAAACGGTTACTATGGAAACGATGGGAACAATGGAAACAATGGTAACTATGGAAACCATGGTAACTATGGTAACGGTAACTATGGAAATGATGAGAACAATGGTAACTATGGAAACCGTGGTAACTATGGAAACGGTAACTATGGAAACAATGGTAACTATAGAAACCGTGGTAACTATGGAAACGGTAACTATGGACACGATGGGAACAATGGAAACAATGGTAACTATGGAAACTGTGGTAACTATGGAAACGGTAACTATGGAAACGATGGGAACAATGGAAACAATGGTAGCTATGGAAACCGTGGTAACTATGGTAACGGTAACTATGGAAACCGTGGTAACAATGGTAACTATGGAGACAGTAACTATGGAAACGGTAACTATGGAAACAATGGGAACAATGGAAACAATGGTAACGATGGGAACAATGGGAACAATGGGAACTATGGAAACTGTGGTAACTATGGTAACGGTAACTATGGAAACGATGGGAACAATGGTAACTATGGAAACCGTGGTAACTATGGAAACGATGGGAACAATGGAAACAATGGAAACGGTGGGAACAATGGAAACAATGGTAACTATGGAAACCGTGGTAACTATGGTTACGATAACTATGGAAACAATGGAAACAATGGTAACTATGGAAACAACAGTAACTATAGAAACAGTAACTATAGAAACAGTAACAGATACATCCTGTTACCCCCATATTTTATACACTGCCTAAAGTACATATAAATTTACAATTTCCTCCCGGTAGACCAATAGTGGCCCGTAATGAGTCTATTCTAGCCCCCCTGTCCATTTATCTTGACAAGATTTTACAACCATATGTGGTCCAAACTAAATCTTTTTTAAAGGATACAACACATTTGCTGAATATTTTGGACAAATGTATGGTTATGAAAGAGACTATTCTGGTGACAATGGCTATCCAAAGTCTCTACACATCAATTATGCATGATGCAGGGTTAGCGGCAATACAAGAAATTCTTTTGATGTATGATAATTACTCCCCTGAGGCTCAAGAAAGATTTGTTTCTGTCACTACTAGAGGTTGTCCTGCGAGAAAACTATTTTATGTTTCAAGATCAATTTTACAAACAAGTGCAAGGGACAGCCATGGGGAGTAATGTAGTGCCCACTTATGCTAACCTGTATGTGGATCACTTTGACCTCAAGTTTGTATACATTAATCCCCTGTATGAACAATTTTGCCAGTTATATCATCGCTATATGGATGATATTGTCATTTTAGGGACAGGGTCGGTGGATAATTTGCTACTGTTCATTACATATATAAATTCCGTGGTGCCCACTCTGCATTTTACTATTACATATGATGTTGAGTCTGTCAGCTTCCTAGATGTAACAATGAAAAAGAAAGGTACCCGGTGGCAAACCGATCTTTATAAGAAAGATACAGAACGTAACAATTGACTGCATTTTTCTAGTTTGCACTCTCCATCATTGAAAAACAATTTGCCTAAATCTCAATTTATGAGAGTGAGTTGGATTGTCTCAGAGCCACAGAGAGAGTGTCAAAGACTGGATGAAATGCAGGAGAGGTTTGCGGTGAGAGGATACCCTAAGACGCTCTTAGAGACCGTGAGAAATGAGGTGATTAATATCCCACAAGATGAATTAAGAGCAAAACGGGTTTAAAAGGAGTCCTCGAGAGTGACCTTTGTCAGCAAATATACCACTGCTAGCAATAAGCTTAAGAAAATGATTAACACACATTGGTATATCTTACAAACTTGTGCACCACAGGTAAAGACCTTCTCTGAACCCCCGCTAATGGCATATAAAAGGGGTAAAATTTTCCGGGATACCTTAGAAAAGGCAGATGTGGGTTCATTGGCAAAACCAGGACAAATATATTTAGGGGTTTCCAAAAAATGGGTACATTCCCCTGACTAAATAGTGCCAGTTGCAGCAATATCACTAAAGGCTCCCAGTTTACGCACCCACAGACAGGACAAAAGATTGATATTAAAAAGTATTTTACATGCAATTCAACTTTTGTGGTGTACCTAATCAAATGTCCCTGTGGCATAGTATATGTGGGAGTAACCACACAGAAGGTTAAAGACTGTATTAAGCAACATAAATCTAATGTCCGCTGTGGATGTGTACACCTTCCAATCCCAGCACATTTTGCTGAAGCTAGACACACAGTGAGCCAGCTACGGTACCAGGTGATTGATAGCGTAGAACCCTTGAGACGTGGAGGCGATTGGACTCTACAGTTAAAGAAATTAGAGATCAAATGGATACATAAATTAGGTACGCTGGGACCAGGTGGTTTGAACCGGGAGTATACACCAATGCTTTTTATCTAATATGGTTGACCTGATTTTGTGCTATGTGTAACATTGTTTCGTATTTTCTTGTTTTTAGATCAATACAGCTCATACCCTGGGAATGACTGTGTTCAACAATACATGGGTATTTTCGCCCAGGAATAGAGCATACAAATTGTGAGTAATGATTTTAATATGCTGAATTGCTTATTCTTCATATATGCTGAATTGTTCGATTCGATATTCAATATTTGGCAAAGAAATTGACTTTTTATGAACACTGCGAAGTAATTATGGAAACAATGGTAACTATGGAAACAGTAACTATGGAAACAATGGAAACATGGTAAATGTGGAAACAATGGGAACAATGGGAACTACGGAAACCGTGGTTACTATGGTAACGGTAACTATGGAAACAATGGGCACAATGGAAACAATGGTAACTATGGAAACGATGGGAACAATGGAAACAATGGAAACGATGGGAACAATGGTTACTATGGAAACCGTGGTAACTATGGTAACGGTAACTATGGAAACGATGGGAACAATGGTAACTATGGAAACCGTGGTAACTATGGAAACGGTAACTATGGAAACAATGGGAACAATGGAAACAATGGTAACTATGGAAACCGTGGTAATTATGGTAACGGTAACTATGGAAACGATGGGAACAATGGTAACTATGGAAACCGTGGTAACTATAGAAACGGTAACTATGGAAACGATGGGAACAATGGAAACAATGGTAACTATGGAAACGATGGGAACAATGGAAACAATGGTAAATATGGAAACCGTGGTAACTATGGAAACAGTAACTATGGAAACGATGGGAACAATGGAAACAATGGTAACTATGGAAACCGTGGTAACTATGGTAACGGTAACTATGGAAACGATGGGAACAATGGTAACTATGGAAACAGTGGTAACTATGGAAACGGTAACTATGGAAACAATGGGAACAATGGAAACAATGGTAACTATGGAAACTATAGGTACAATGGAAACAATGGTTACTATGGAAACCGTGGTAACTATGGCAACGGTAACTATGGAAACAATGGGAACAATGGTAACTATGGAAACCATGGTAACCATGGAAACGGTAACTATGGAAACGATGGGAACAATGGAAACGATGGGAATAATGGAAACAATGGTAACTATGGAAACCGTGGTTACTATGGTAACGGTAACTATGGAAGCGATGGGAACAATGGAAACAATGGTAACTATGGAAACCGTGGCAACTATGGTAACAGTAACTATGGAAACGATGGGAACAATGGTAACTATGGAAACCATGGTAACTATGGAAACGGTAACTATGGAAACGATGGGAACAATGGAAACAATGGTAACTATGGAAACCGTGGTAACTTTGGAAACGGTTACTATGGAAACGATGGGAACAATGGAAACAATGGTAACTATGGAAACCGTGGTAACTATGGTAACGGTAACTATGGAAACGATGGGAACAATGGTAACTATGGAAACCGTGGTAACTATGGAAACGGTAACTATGGAAACGATGGGAACAATGGAAACAATGGTAACTATGGAAACCGTGGTAACTATGGTAACGGTAACTATGGAAATGATGGGAACAATGGTAACTATGGAAACCGTGGTAACTATGGAAATGGTAACTATGGAAACGATGGGAACAATGGAAACCGTGGTAACTATGGAAACCGTGGTAACTATGGAAACGATGGGAACAATGGAAACAATGGTAACTATGTAAACCGTGGTAACTATGGTAACGGTAACTATGGAAACGATGGGAACAATGGAAACAATGGTAACTATGGAAACGATGGGAACAATGGAAACAATGGTTACTATGGAAACCGTGGTAACTATGGTAACGGTAACTATGGAAACGATGGGAACAATGGTAACTATGGAAACCGTGGTAACTATGGAAACGGTAACTATGGAAACAATGGGAACAATGGAAACAATGTTAACTATGGAAACGATGGGAACAATGGAAACAATGGTAACTATGGAAACCGTGGTAACTATGGAAACGGTAACTATGGAAACGATGGGAACAATGGAAACAATGGTAACTATGGAAACCGTGGTAACTATGGTAACGGTAACTATGGAAACGATGGGAACAATGGTAACTATGGAGACCATGGTAACTATGGAAACGGTAACTATGGAAACAATGGGAAGAATGGAAACGATGGGAACAATGGGAACAATGGGAACTATGGAAACTGTGGTAACGGTAACTATGGAAACGATGGGAACAATGGTAACTATGGAAACCGTGGTAACTATGAAAACGGTAACTATGGAAACAATGGGAACAATGGAAACAATGGAAACGGTGGGAACAATGGAAACAATGGTAACTATGGAAACCGTGGTAACTATGGTTACGGTACCTATGGAAACAATGGGAACAATGGAAACAATGGTAACTATGGAAACAACAGTAACTATAGAAACAGTAACTATAGAAACAGTAACAGAAACATCCTGTTACCCCCATATTTTATACACTGCCTAAAGTACATATAAATTTACAATTTCCTCCCGGTAGACCAATAGTGGCCCGTAATGAGTCTATTCTAGCCCCCCTGTCCATTTATCTTGACAAGATTTTACAACCATATGTGGTCCAAACTAAATCTTTTTTAAAGGATACAACACATTTGCTGAATATTTTGGACAAATGTTTGGTTATGAAAGAGACTATTCTGGTGACAATGGCTATCCAAAGTCTCTACACATCAATTATGCATGATGCAGGGTTAGCGGCAATACAAGAAATTCTTTTGATGTATGATAATTACTCCCCTGAGGCTCAAGAAAGATTTTTTTCTGTCACTACTAGAGGTTGTCCTGCGAGAAAACTATTTTATGTTTCAAGATCAATTTTACAAACAAGTGCAAGGGACAGCCATGGGGAGTAATGTAGTGCCCACTTATGCTAACCTGTATGTGGATCACTTTGACCTCAAGTTTGTATACAATAATCCCCTGTATGAACAATTTTGCCAGTTATATCATCGCTATATGGATGATATTGTCATTTTAGGGACAGGGTCGGTGGATAATTTGCTACTGCCAATTACATATATAAATTCCGTGGTGCCCACTCTGCATTTTACTATTACATATGATGTTGAGTCTGTCAGCTTCCTAGATGTAACAATGAAAAAGAAAGGTACCCGGTGGCAAACCGATCTTTATAAGAAAGATACAGAACGTAACAATTGACTGCATTTTTCTAGTTTGCACTCTCCATCATTGAAAAACAATTTGCCTAAATCTCAATTTATGAGAGTGAGTTGGATTGTCTCAGAGCCACAGAGAGAGTGTCAAAGACTGGATGAAATGCAGGAGAGGTTTGCGGTGAGAGGATACCCTAAGACGCTCTTAGAGACCGTGAGAAATGAGGTGATTAATATCCCACAAGATGAATTAAGAGCAAAACGGGTTTAAAAGGAGTCCTCGAGAGTGACCTTTGTCAGCAAATATACCACTGCTAGCAATAAGCTTAAGAAAATGATTAACACACATTGGTATATCTTACAAACTTGTGCACCACAGGTAAAGACCTTCTCTGAACCCCCGCTAATGGCATATAAAAGGGGTAAAATTTTCCGGGATACCTTAGAAAAGGCAGATGTGGGTTCATTGGCAAAACCAGGACAAATATATTTAGGGGTTTCCAAAAAATGGGTACATTCCCCTGACTAAATAGTGCCAGTTGCAGCAATATCACTAAAGGCTCCCAGTTTACGCACCCACAGACAGGACAAAAGATTGATATTAAAAAGTATTTTACATGCAATTCAACTTTTGTGGTGTACCTAATCAAATGTCCCTGTGGCATAGTATATGTGGGAGTAACCACACAGAAGGTTAAAGACTGTATTAAGCAACATAAATCTAATGTCCGCTGTGGATGTGTACACCTTCCAATCCCAGCACATTTTGCTGAAGCTAGACACACAGTGAGCCAGCTACGGTACCAGGTGATTGATAGCGTAGAACCCTTGAGACGTGGAGGCGATTGGACCCTACAGTTAAAGAAATTAGAGATCAAATGGATACATAAATTAGGTACGCTGGGACCAGGTGGTTTGAACCGGGAGTATACACCAATGCTTTTTATCTAATATGGTTGACCTGATTTTGTGCTATGTGTAACATTGTTTCGTATTTTCTTGTTTTTAGATCAATACAGCTCATACCCTGGGAATGACTGTGTTCAACAATACATGGGTATTTTCGCCCAGGAATAGAGCATACAAATTGTGAGTAATGATTTTAATATGCTGAATTGTTCATTCTTCATATATGCTGAATTGTTCGATTCGATATTCAATATTTGGCAAAGAAATGGACTTTTTATGAACACTGCGCAGTAATTATGGAAACAATGGTAACTATGGAAACAGTAACTATGGAAACAATGGGAACAATGGAAACATGGTAACTGTGGAAACAATGGGAACAATGGTAACTATGGAAACCGTGGTTACTATGGTAACGGTAACTATGGAAACGATGGGAACTATGGAAACGATGGTAACTATGGAAACGATAGGAACAATGGAAACAATGGAAATGATGGGAACAATGGTTACTATGGAAACCGTGGTAACTATGGTAACGGTAACTATGGAAACGATGGGAGCAATGGTAACTATGGAAACCGTGGTAACTATGGAAACGGTAACTATGGAAACGATGGGAACAATGGAAACAATGGTAACTATGGAAACGATGGAAACAATGGTAAATATGGAAACCGTGGTAACAATGGAAACGGTAACTATGGAAACGATGGGAACAATGGAAACAATGGTAACTATGGAAACCGTGGTAACTATGGTAACGGTAAATATGGAAACGATGGGAACAATGGTAACTATGGAAACGGTAACTATGGAAACAATGGGAACAATGGAAACAATGGTAACTATGGAAACTATAGGTACAATGGAAACAATGGTTACTATGGAAACCGTGGTAACTATGGCAACGGTAACTATGGAAACAATGGGAACAATGGTAACTATGGAAACCATGGTAACCATGGAAACGGTAACTATGGAAACGATGGGAACAATGGAAACAATGGTAACTATGGAAACGATGGGAACAATGGAAACAATGGTAACTATGGAAACCGTGGTTACTATGGTAACGGTAACTATGGAAGCGATGGGAACAATGGAAACAATGGTAACTATGGAAACCGTGATAACTATGGTAACGGTAACTATGGAAACAATGGGAACAATGGTAACTATGGAAACCGTGGTAACTATGGAAACGGTAACTATGGAAATGATGGGAACAATGGAAACAATGGTAACTATGGAAACCGTGGTAACTATGGAAACGGTTACTATGGAAACGATGGGAACAATGGAAACAATGGTAACTATGGAAACCATGGTAACTATGGTAACGGTAACTATGGAAATGATGAGAACAATGGTAACTATGGAAACCGTGGTAACTATGGAAACGGTAACTATGGAAACAATGGTAACTATAGAAACCGTGGTAACTATGGAAACGGTAACTATGGACACGATGGGAACAATGGAAACAATGGTAACTATGGAAACTGTGGTAACTATGGAAACGGTAACTATGGAAACGATGGGAACAATGGAAACAATGGTAGCTATGGAAACCGTGGTAACTATGGTAACGGTAACTATGGAAACCGTGGTAACAATGGTAACTATGGAAACGGTAACTATGGAAACAATGGGAACAATGGAAACAATGGTAACGATGGGAACAATGGGAACAATGGGAACTATGGAAACTGTGGTAACTATGGTAACGGTAACTATGGAAACGATGGGAACAATGGTAACTATGGAAACCGTGGTAACTATGGAAACGATGGGAACAATGGAAACAATGGAAACGGTGGGAACAATGGAAACAATGGTAACTATGGAAACCGTGGTAACTATGGTTACGATAACTATGGAAACAATGGAAACAATGGTAACTATGGAAACAACAGTAACTATAGAAACAGTAACTATAGAAACAGTAACAGATACATCCTGTTACCCCCATATTTTATACACTGCCTAAAGTCCATATAAATTTACAATTTCCTCCCGGTAGACCAATAGTGGCCCGTAATGAGTCTATTCTAGCCCCCCTGTCCATTTATCTTGACAAGATTTTACAACCATATGTGGTCCAAACTAAATCTTTTTTAAAGGATACAACACATTTGCTGAATATTTTGGACAAATGTATGGTTATGAAAGAGACTATTCTGGTGACAATGGCTATCCAAAGTCTCTACACATCAATTATGCATGATGCAGGGTTAGCGGCAATACAAGAAATTCTTTTGATGTATGATAATTACTCCCCTGAGGCTCAAGAAAGATTTGTTTCTGTCACTACTAGAGGTTGTCCTGCGAGAAAACTATTTTATGTTTCAAGATCAATTTTACAAACAAGTGCAAGGGACAGCCATGGGGAGTAATGTAGTGCCCACTTATGCTAACCTGTATGTGGATCACTTTGACCTCAAGTTTGTATACATTAATCCCCTGTATGAACAATTTTGCCAGTTATATCATCGCTATATGGATGATATTGTCATTTTAGGGACAGGGTCGGTGGATAATTTGCTACTGTTCATTACATATATAAATTCCGTGGTGCCCACTCTGCATTTTACTATTACATATGATGTTGAGTCTGTCAGCTTCCTAGATGTAACAATGAAAAAGAAAGGTACCCGGTGGCAAACCGATCTTTATAAGAAAGATACAGAACGTAACAATTGACTGCATTTTTCTAGTTTGCACTCTCCATCATTGAAAAACAATTTGCCTAAATCTCAATTTATGAGAGTGAGATGGATTGTCTCAGAGCCACAGAGAGAGTGTCAAAGACTGGATGAAATGCAGGAGAGGTTTGCGGTGAGAGGATACCCTAAGACGCTCTTAGAGACCGTGAGAAATGAGGTGATTAATATCCCACAAGATGAATTAAGAGCAAAACGGGTTTAAAAGGAGTCCTCGAGAGTGACCTTTGTCAGCAAATATACCACTGCTAGCAATAAGCTTAAGAAAATGATTAACAAACATTGGTATATCTTACAAACTTGTGCACCACAGGTAAAGACCTTCTCTGAACCCCCGCTAATGGCATATAAAAGGGGTAAAATTTTCCGGGATACCTTAGAAAAGGCAGATGTGGGTTCATTGGCAAAACCAGGACAAATATATTTAGGGGTTTCCAAAAAATGGGTACATTCCCCTGACTAAATAGTGCCAGTTGCAGCAATATCACTAAAGGCTCCCAGTTTACGCACCCACAGACAGGACAAAAGATTGATATTAAAAAGTATTTTACATGCAATTCAACTTTTGTGGTGTACCTAATCAAATGTCCCTGTGGCATAGTATATGTGGGAGTAACCACACAGAAGGTTAAAGACTGTATTAAGCAACATAAATCTAATGTCCGCTGTGGATGTGTACACCTTCCAATCCCAGCACATCTTGCTGAAGCTAGACACACAGTGAGCCAGCTACGGTACCAGGTGATTGATAGCGTAGAACCCTTGAGACGTGGAGGCGATTGGACCCTACAGTTAAAGAAATTAGAGATGAAATGGATACATAAATTAGGTACGCTGGGACCAGGTGGTTTGAACCGGGAGTATACACCAATGCTTTTTATCTAATATGGTTGACCTGATTTTGTGCTATGTGTAACATTGTTTCGTATTTTCTTGTTTTTAGATCAATACAGCTCATACCCTGGGAATGACTGTGTTCAACAATACATGGGTATTTTCGCCCAGGAATAGAGCATACAAATTGTGAGTAATGATTTTAATATGCTGAATTGCTTATTCTTCATATATGCTGAATTGTTCGATTCGATATTCAATATTTGGCAAAGAAATTGACTTTTTATGAACACTGCGAAGTAATTATGGAAACAATGGTAACTATGGAAACAGTAACTATGGAAACAATGGAAACATGGTAACTGTGGAAACAATGGGAACAATGGGAACTACGGAAACCGTGGTTACTATGGTAACGGTAACTATGGAAACGATGGGAACAATGGAAACAATGGTAACTATGGAAACGATGGGAACAATGGAAACAATGGAAACGATGGGAACAATGGTTACTATGGAAACCGTGGTAACTATGGTAACGGTAACTATGGAAACGATGGGAACAATGGTAACTATGGAAACCGTGGTAACTATGGAAACGGTAACTATGGAAACAATGGGAACAATGGAAACAATGGTAACTATGGAAACTATAGGTACAATGGAAACAATGGTTACTATGGAAACCGTGGTAACTATGGCAACGGTAACTATGGAAACAATGGGAACAATGGTAACTATGGAAACCATGGTAACCATGGAAACGGTAACTATGGAAACGATGGGAACAATGGAAACGATGGGAATAATGGAAACAATGGTAACTATGGAAACCGTGGTTACTATGGTAACGGTAACTATGGAAGCGATGGGAACAATGGAAACAATGGTAACTATGGAAACCGTGGCAACTATGGTAACGGTAACTATGGAAACGATTGGAACAATGGTAACTATGGAAACCATGGTAACTATGGAAACGGTAACTATGGAAACGATGGGAACAATGGAAACAATGGTAACTATGGAAACCGTGGTTACTATGGTAACGGTAACTATGGAAACGATGGGAACAATGGAAACAATGGTAACTATGGAAACCGTGGTTACTATGGTAACAGTAACTATGGAAACAATGGAAACATGGTAACTGTGGAAACAATGGGAACAATGGGAACTACGGAAACCGTGGTTACTATGGTAACGGTAACTATGGAAACGATGGGAACAATGGAAACAATGGTAACTATGGAAACGATGGGAACAATGGAAACAATGGAAACGATGGGAACAATGGTTACTATGGAAACCGTGGTAACTATGGTAACGGTAACTATGGAAACGATGGGAACAATGGTAACTATGGAAACCGTGGTAACTATGGAAACGGTAACTATGGAAACAATGGGAACAATGGAAACAATGGTAACTATGGAAACCGTGGTAATTATGGTAACGGTAACTATGGAAACGATGGGAACAATGGTAACTATGGAAACCGTGGTAACTATGGAAACGGTAACTATGGAAATGATGGGAAGAATGGAAACAATGGTAAATATGGAAACCGTGGTAACTATGGAAACAGTGACTATGGAAACGATGGGAACAATGGAAACAATGGTAACTATGGAAACCGTGGTAACTATGGTAACGGTAACTATGGAAATGATGGGAACAATGGTAACTATGGAAACAGTGGTAACTATGGAAACGGTAACTATGGAAACAATGGGAACAATGGAAACAATGGTAACTATGGAAACTATAGGTACAATGGAAACAATGGTTACTATGGAAACCGTGGTAACTATGGCAACGGTAACTATGGAAACAATGGGAACAATGGTAACTATGGAAACCATGGTAACCATGGAAACGGTAACTATGGAAACGATGGGAACAATGGAAACGATGGGAATAATGGAAACAATGGTAACTATGGAAACCGTGGTTACTATGGTAACGGTAACTATGGAAGCGATGGGAACAATGGAAACAATGGTAACTATGGAAACCGTGGCAACTATGGTAACGGTAACTATGGAAACGATTGGAACAATGGTAACTATGGAAACCATGGTAACTATGGAAACGGTAACTATGGAAACGATGGGAACAATGGAAACAATGGTAACTATGGAAACCGTGGTAACTATGGAAACGGTTACTATGGAAACGATGGGAACAATGGAAACAATGGTAACTATGGAAACCGTGGTAACTATGGAAGCGATGGGAACAATGGAAACAATGGTAACTATGGAAACCGTGGCAACTATGGTAACGGTAACTATGGAAACGATTGGAACAATGGTAACTATGGAAACCATGGTAACTATGGAAACGGTAACTATGGAAACGATGGGAACAATGGAAACAATGGTAACTATGGAAACCGTGGTAACTATGGAAACGGTTACTATGGAAACGATGGGAACAATGGAAACAATGGTAACTATGGAAACCGTGGTAACTATGGTAACGGTAACTATGGAAACGATGGGAACAATGTAACTATGGAAACCGTGGTAACTATGGAAACGGTAACTATGGAAACGATGGGAACAATGGAAACAATGGTAACTATGGAAACGATGGGAACAATGGAAACAATGGTAAATATGGAAACCGTGGTAACTATGGAAACAGTAACTATGGAAACGATGGGAACAATGGAAACAATGGTAACTATGGAAACCGTGGTAACTATGGTAACGGTAACTATGGAAACGATGGGAACAATGGTAACTATGGAAACAGTGGTAACTATGGAAACGGTAACTATGGAAACAATGGGAACAATGGAAACAATGGTAACTATGGAAACTATAGGTACAATGGAAACAATGGTTACTATGGAAACCGTGGTAACTATGGCAACGGTAACTATGGAAACAATGGGAACAATGGTAACTATGGAAACCATGGTAACCATGGAAACGGTAACTATGGAAACGATGGGAACAATGGAAACGATGGGAATAATGGAAACAATGGTAACTATGGAAACCGTGGTTACTATGGTAACGGTAACTATGGAAGCGATGGGAACAATGGAAACAATGGTAACTATGGAAACCGTGGCAACTATGGTAACGGTAACTATGGAAACGATGGGAACAATGGTAACTATGGAAACCATGGTAACTATGGAAACGGTAACTATGGAAACGATGGGAACAATGGAAACAATGGTAACTATGGAAACCGTGGTAACTATGGAAACGGTTACTATGGAAACGATGGGAACAATGGAAACAATGGTAACTATGGAAACCGTGGTAACTATGGTAACGGTAACTATGGAAACGATGGGAACAATGTAACTATGGAAACCGTGGTAACTATGGAAACGGTAACTATGGAAACGATGGGAACAATGGTAACTATGGAAACCGTGGTAACTATGGAAACTGTAACTATGGAAACAATGGGAACAATGGAAACAATGTTAACTATGGAAACGATGGGGACAATGGAAACAATGGTAACTATGGAAACCGTGGTAACTATGGAAACCGTGGTAACTATGGAAACGGTAACTATGGAAACGATGGGAACAATGGAAACAATGGTAACTATGGAAACCGTGGTAACTATGGTAACGGTAACTATGGAAACGATGGGAACAATGGTAACTATGGAGACCATGGTAACTATGGAAACGGTAACTATGGAAACAATGGGAAGAATGGAAACAATGGTAAATATGGAAACCGTGGTAACTATGGAAACAGTGACTATGGAAACGATGGGAACAATGGAAACAATGGTAACTATGGAAACCGTGGTAACTATGGTAACGGTAACTATGGTAATGATGGGAACAATGGTAACTATGGAAACTGTGGTAACTATGGAAACGGTAACTATGGAAACAATGGGAACAATGGAAACAATGGTAACTATGGAAACTATAGGTACAATGGAAACAATGGTTACTATGGAAACCGTGGTAACTATGGCAACGGTAACTATGGAAACAATGGGAACAATGGTAACTATGGAAACCATGGTAACCATGGAAACGGTAACTATGGAAACGATGGGAACAATGGAAACAATGGGAATAATGGAAACAATGGTAACTATGGAAACCGTGGTTACTATGGTAACGGTAACTATGGAAGCGATGGGAACAATGGAAACAATGGTAACTATGGAAACCGTGGCAACTATGGTAACGGTAACTATGGAAACGATTGGAACAATGGTAACTATGGAAACCATGGTAACTATGGAAACGGTAACTATGGAAACGATGGGAACAATGGAAACAATGGTAACTATGGAAACCGTGGTAACTATGGAAACGGTTACTATGGAAACGATGGGAACAATGGAAACAATGGTAACTATGGAAACCGTGGTAACTATGGTAACGGTAACTATGGAAACGATGGGAACAATGTAACTATGGAAACCGTGGTAACTATGGAAACGGTAACTATGGAAACGATGGGAACAATGGAAACAATGGTAACTATGGAAACGATGGGAACAATGGAAACAATGGTAAATATGGAAACCGTGGTAACTATGGAAACAGTAACTATGGAAACGATGGGAACAATGGAAACAATGGTAACTATGGAAACCGTGGTAACTATGGTAACGGTAACTATGGAAACGATGGGAACAATGGTAACTATGGAAACAGTGGTAACTATGGAAACGGTAACTATGGAAACAATGGGAACAATGGAAACAATGGTAACTATGGAAACTATAGGTACAATGGAAACAATGGTTACTATGGAAACCGTGGTAACTATGGCAACGGTAACTATGGAAACAATGGTAACTATGGAAACCATGGTAACCATGGAAACGGTAACTATGGAAACGATGGGAACAATGGAAACGATGGGAATAATGGAAACAATGGTAACTATGGAAACCGTGGTTACTATGGTAACGGTAACTATGGAAGCGATGGGAACAATGGAAACAATGGTAACTATGGAAACCGTGGCAACTATGGTAACGGTAACTATGGAAACGATGGGAACAATGGTAACTATGGAAACCATGGTAACTATGGAAACGGTAACTATGGAAACGATGGGAACAATGGAAACAATGGTAACTATGGAAACCGTGGTAACTATGGAAACGGTTACTATGGAAACGATGGGAACAATGGAAACAATGGTAACTATGGAAACCGTGGTAACTATGGTAACGGTAACTATGGAAACGATGGGAACAATGTAACTATGGAAACCGTGGTAACTATGGAAACGGTAACTATGGAAACGATGGGAACAATGGAAACAATGGTAACTATGGAAACAATGGGAACAATGGAAACAATGGTAAATATGGAAACCGTGGTAACTATGGAAACAGTAACTATGGAAACGATGGGAACAATGGAAACAATGGTAACTATGGAAACCGTGGTAACTATGGTAACGGTAACTATGGAAACGATGGGAACAATGGTAACTATGGAAACAGTGGTAACTATGGAAACGGTAACTATGGAAACAATGGGAACAATGGAAACAATGGTAACTATGGAAACTATAGGTACAATGGAAACAATGGTTACTATGGAAACCGTGGTAACTATGGCAACGGTAACTATGGAAACAATGGGAACAATGGTAACTATGGAAACCATGGTAACCATGGAAACGGTAACTATGGAAACGATGGGAACAATGGAAACGATGGGAATAATGGAAACAATGGTAACTATGGAAACCGTGGTTACTATGGTAACGGTAACTATGGAAGCGATGGGAACAATGGAAACAATGGTAACTATGGAAACCGTGGCAACTATGGTAACGGTAACTATGGAAACGATGGGAACAATGGTAACTATGGAAACCATGGTAACTATGGAAACGGTAACTATGGAAACGATGGGAACAATGGAAACAATGGTAACTATGGAAACCGTGGTAACTTTGGAAACGGTTACTATGGAAACGATGGGAACAATGGAAACAATGGTAACTATGGAAACCGTGGTAACTATGGTAACGGTAACTATGGAAACGATGGGAACAATGGTAACTATGGAAACCGTGGTAACTATGGAAACGGTAACTATGGAAATGATGGGAACAATGGAAACAATGGTAACTATGGAAACCGTGGTAACTATGGAAACGGTAACTATGGACACGATGGGAACAATGGAAACAATGGTAACTATGGAAACCGTGGTAACTATGGTAACGGTAACTATGGAAACGATGGGAACAATGAAAACAATGGTAACTATGGAAGCGATGGGAACAATGGAAACAATGGTAAATATGGAAACAATGGGAATAATGGAAACAATGGTTTCTATGGAAACCGTGGTAACTATGGTAACGGTAACTATGGAAACGATGGGAACAATGGTAACTATGGAAACCGTGGTAACTATGGAAACGGTAACTATGGAAACGATGGGAACAATGGAAACAATGTTAACTATGGAAACGATGGGAACAATGGAAACAATGGTAACTATGGAAACCGTGGTAACTATGGAAACGGTAACTATGGAAACGATGGGAACAATGGAAACAATGGTAACTATGGAAACCGTGGTAACTATGGTAACGGTAACTATGGAAATGATGGGAACAATGGTAACTATGGAAACCGTGGTAACTATGGAAACGGTAACTATGGAAACGATGGGAACAATGGAAACCGTGGTAACTATGGAAACCGTGGTAACTATGGAAATGATGGGAACAATGGAAACAATGGTAACTATGTAAACCGTGGTAACTATGGTAACGGTAACTATGGAAACGATGGGAACAATGGAAACAATGGTAACTATGGAAACGATGGGAACAATGGAAACAATGGTTACTATGGAAACCGTGGTAACTATGGTAACGGTAACTATGGAAACGATGGGAACAATGGTAACTATGGAAACCGTGGTAACTATGGAAACTGTAACTATGGAAACAATGGGAACAATGGAAACAATGTTAACTATGGAAACGATGGGGACAATGGAAACAATGGTAACTATGGAAACCGTGGTAACTATGGAAACGGTAACTATGGAAACGATGGGAACAATGGAAACAATGGTAACTATGGAAACCGTGGTAACTATGGTAACGGTAACTATGGAAACGATGGGAACAATGGTAACTATGGAGACCATGGTAACTATGGAAACGGTAACTATGGAAACAATGGGAAGAATGGAAACGATGGGAACAATGGGAACAATGGGAACTATGGAAACTGTGGTAACGGTAACTATGGAAACGATGGGAACAATGGTAACTATGGAAATCGTGGTAACTATGAAAACGGTAACTATGGAAACAATGGGAACAATGGAAACAATGGAAACGGTGGGAACAATGGAAACAATGGTAACTATGGAAACCGTGGTAACTATGGTTACGGTAACTATGGAAACAATGGGAACAATGGAAACAATGGTAACTATGGAAACAACAGTAACTATAGAAACAGTAACTATAGAAACAGTAACAGAAACATCCTGTTACCCCCATATTTTATACACTGCCTAAAGTACATATAAATTTACAATTTCCTCCCGGTAGACCAATAGTGGCCCGTAATGAGTCTATTCTAGCCCCCCTGTCCATTTATCTTGACAAGATTTTACAACCATATGTGGTCCAAACTAAATCTTTTTTAAAGGATACAACACATTTGCTGAATATTTTGGACAAATGTTTGGTTATGAAAGAGACTATTCTGGTGACAATGGCTATCCAAAGTCTCTACACATCAATTATGCATGATGCAGGGTTAGCGGCAATACAAGAAATTCTTTTGATGTATGATAATTACTCCCCTGAGGCTCAAGAAAGATTTTTTTCTGTCACTACTAGAGGTTGTCCTGCGAGAAAACTATTTTATGTTTCAAGATCAATTTTACAAACAAGTGCAAGGGACAGCCATGGGGAGTAATGTAGTGCCCACTTATGCTAACCTGTATGTGGATCACTTTGACCTCAAGTTTGTATACAATAATCCCCGGTATGAACAATTTTGCCAGTTATATCATCGCTATATGGATAATATTGTCATTTTAGGGACAGGGTCGGTGGATAATTTGCTACTGCCAATTACATATATAAATTCCGTGGTGCCCACTCTGCATTTTACTATTACATATGATGTTGAGTCTGTCAGCTTCCTAGATGTAACAATGAAAAAGAAAGGTACCCGGTGGCAAACCGATCTTTATAAGAAAGATACAGAACGTAACAATTGACTGCATTTTTCTAGTTTGCACTCTCCATCATTGAAAAACAATTTGCCTAAATCTCAATTTATGAGAGTGAGATGGATTGTCTCAGAGCCACAGAGAGAGTGTCAAAGACTGGATGAAATGCAGGAGAGGTTTGCGGTGAGAGGATACCCTAAGACGCTCTTAGAGACCGTGAGAAATGAGGTGATTAATATCCCACAAGATGAATTAAGAGCAAAACGGGTTTAAAAGGAGTCCTCGAGAGTGACCTTTGTCAGCAAATATACCACTGCTAGCAATAAGCTTAAGAAAATGATTAACAAACATTGGTATATCTTACAAACTTGTGCACCACAGGTAAAGACCTTCTCTGAACCCCCGCTAATGGCATATAAAAGGGGTAAAATTTTCCGGGATACCTTAGAAAAGGCAGATGTGGGTTCATTGGCAAAACCAGGACAAATATATTTAGGGGTTTCCAAAAAATGGGTACATTCCCCTGACTAAATAGTGCCAGTTGCAGCAATATCACTAAAGGCTCCCAGTTTACGCACCCACAGACAGGACAAAAGATTGATATTAAAAAGTATTTTACATGCAATTCAACTTTTGTGGTGTACCTAATCAAATGTCCCTGTGGCATAGTATATGTGGGAGTAACCACACAGAAGGTTAAAGACTGTATTAAGCAACATAAATCTAATGTCCGCTGTGGATGTGTACACCTTCCAATCCCAGCACATTTTGCTGAAGCTAGACACACAGTGAGCCAGCTACGGTACCAGGTGATTGATAGCGTAGAACCCTTGAGACGGGGAGGCGATTGGACCCTACAGTTAAAGAAATTAGAGATGAAATGGATACATAAATTAGGTACGCTGGGACCAGGTGGTTTGAACCGGGAGTATACACCAATGCTTTTTATCTAATATGGTTGACCTGATTTTGTGCTATGTGTAACATTGTTTCGTATTTTCTTGTTTTTAGATCAATACAGCTCATACCCTGGGAATGACTGTGTTCAACAATACATGGGTATTTTCGCCCAGGAATAGAGCATACAAATTGTGAGTAATGATTTTAATATGCTGAATTGCTTATTCTTCATATATGCTGAATTGTTCGATTCGATATTCAATATTTGGCAAAGAAATTGACTTTTTATGAACACTGCGAAGTAATTATGGAAACAATGGTAACTATGGAAACAGTAACTATGGAAACAATGGAAACATGGTAACTGTGGAAACAATGGGAACAATGGGAACTACGGAAACCGTGGTTACTATGGTAACGGTAACTATGGAAACAATGGGCACAATGGAAACAATGGTAACTATGGAAACGATGGGAACAATGGAAACAATGGAAACGATGGGAACAATGGTTACTATGGAAACCGTGGTAACTATGGTAACGGTAACGATGGGAACAATGGTAACTATGGAAACCGTGGTAACTATGTAAACGGTAACTATGGAAACAATGGGAACAATGGAAACAATGGTAACTATGGAAACCGTGGTAATTATGGTAACGGTAACTATGGAAACGATGGGAACAATGGTAACTATGGAAACCGTGGTAACTATAGAAACGGTAACTATGGAAACGATGGGAACAATGGAAACAATGGTAACTATGGAAACGATGGGAACAATGGAAACAATGGTAAATATGGAAACCGTGGTAACTATGGAAACAGTAACTATGGAAACGATGGGAACAATGGAAACAATGGTAACTATGGAAACCGTGGTAACTATGGTAACGGTAACTATGGAAACGATGGGAACAATGGTAACTATGGAAACAGTGGTAACTATGGAAACGGTAACTATGGAAACAATGGGAACAATGGAAACAATGGTAACTATGGAAACTATAGGTACAATGGAAACAATGGTTACTATGGAAACCGTGGTAACTATGGCAACGGTAACTATGGAAACAATGGGAACAATGGTAACTATGGAAACCATGGTAACCATGGAAACGGTAACTATGGAAACGATGGGAACAATGGAAACGATGGGAATAATGGAAACAATGGTAACTATGGAAACCGTGGTTACTATGGTAACGGTAACTATGGAAGCGATGGGAACAATGGAAACAATGGTAACTATGGAAACCGTGGCAACTATGGTAACGGTAACTATGGAAACGATGGGAACAATGGTAACTATGGAAACCATGGTAACTATGGAAACGGTAACTATGGAAACGATGGGAACAATGGAAACAATGGTAACTATGGAAACCGTGGTAACTTTGGAAACGGTTACTATGGAAACGATGGGAACAATGGAAACAATGGTAACTATGGAAACCGTGGTAACTATGGTAACGGTAACTATGGAAACGATGGGAACAATGGTAACTATGGAAACCGTGGTAACTATGGAAACGGTAACTATGGAAACAATGGGAACAATGGAAACAATGGTAACTATGGAAACCGTGGTAATTATGGTAACGGTAACTATGGAAACGATGGGAACAATGGTAACTATGGAAACCGTGGTAACTATGGAAACGGTAACTATGGAAACGATGGGAACAATGGAAACAATGGTAACTATGGAAACGATGGGAACAATGGAAACAATGGTAAATATGGAAACCGTGGTAACTATGGAAACAGTAACTATGGAAACGATGGGAACAATGGAAACAATGGTAACTATGGAAACCGTGGTAACTATGGTAACGGTAACTATGGAAACGATGGGAACAATGGTAACTATGGAAACAGTGGTAACTATGGAAACGGTAACTATGGAAACAATGGGAACAATGGAAACAATGGTAACTATGGAAACTATAGGTACAATGGAAACAATGGTTACTATGGAAACCGTGGTAACTATGGCAACGGTAACTATGGAAACAATGGGAACAATGGTAACTATGGAAACCATGGTAACCATGGAAATGGTAACTATGGAAACGATGGGAACAATGGAAACGATGGGAATAATGGAAACAATGGTAACTATGGAAACCGTGGTTACTATGGTAACGGTAACTATGGAAGCGATGGGAACAATGGAAACAATGGTAACTATGGAAACCGTGGCAACTATGGTAACGGTAACTATGGAAACGATGGGAACAATGGTAACTATGGAAACCATGGTAACTATGGAAACGGTAACTATGGAAACGATGGGAACAATGGAAACAATGGTAACTATGGAAACCGTGGTAACTTTGGAAACGGTTACTATGGAAACGATGGGAACAATGGAAACAATGGTAACTATGGAAACCGTGGTAACTATGGTAACGGTAACTATGGAAACGATGGGAACAATGGTAACTATGGAAACCGTGGTAACTATGGAAACGGTAACTATGGGAACAATGGAAACAATGGTAACTATGGAAACCGTGGTAACTATGGAAACGGTAACTATGGACACGATGGGAACAATGGAAACAATGGTAACTATGGAAACCGTGGTAACTATGGTAACGGTAACTATGGAAACGATGGGAACAATGAAAACAATGGTAACTATGGAAGCGATGGGAACAATGGAAACAATGGTAAATATGGAAACAATGGGAATAATGGAAACAATGGTTACTATGGAAACCGTGGTAACTATGGTAACGGTAACTATGGAAACGATGGGAACAATGGTAACTATGGAAACCGTGGTAACTATGGAAACGGTAACTATGGAAACGATGGGAACAATGGAAACAATGTTAACTATGGAAACGATGGGAACAATGGAAACAATGGTAACTATGGAAACCGTGGTAACTATGGAAACGGTAACTATGGAAACGATGGGAACAATGGAAACAATGGTAACTATGGAAACCGTGGTAACTATGGTAACGGTAACTATGGAAATGATGGGAACAATGGTAACTATGGAAACCGTGGTAACTATGGAAACGGTAACTATGGAAACGATGGGAACAATGGAAACCGTGGTAACTATGGAAACCGTGGTAACTATGGAAACCGTGGTAACTATGGAAACGATGGGAACAATGGAAACAATGGTAACTATGTAAACCGTGGTAACTATGGTAACGGTAACTATGGAAACGATGGGAACAATGGAAACAATGGTAACTATGGAAACGATGGGAACAATGGAAACAATGGTTACTATGGAAACCGTGGTAACTATGGTAACGGTAACTATGGAAACGATGGGAACAATGGTAACTATGGAAACCGTGGTAACTATGGAAATGGTAACTATGGAAACAATGGGAACAATGGAAACAATGTTAACTATGGAAACGATGGGAACAATGGAAACAATGGTAACTATGGAAACCGTGGTAACTATGGAAAAGGTAATTATGGAAACGATGGGAACAATGGAAACAATGGTAACTATGGAAACCGTGGTAACTATGGTAACGGTAACTATGGAAACGATGGGAACAATGGTAACTATGGAGACCATGGTAACTATGGAAACGGTAACTATGGAAACAATGGGAAGAATGGAAACGATGGGAACAATGGGAACTATGGAAACTGTGGAAACTGTGGTAACGGTAACTATGGAAACGATGGGAACAATGGTAACTATGGAAACCGTGGTAACTATGAAAACGGTAACTATGGAAACAATGGGAACAATGGAAACAATGGAAACGGTGGGAACAATGGAAACAATGGTAACTATGGAAACCGTGGTAACTATGGTTACGGTAACTATGGAAACAATGGGAACAATGGAAACAATGGTAACTATGGAAACAACAGTAACTATAGAAACAGTAACTATAGAAACAGTAACAGAAACATCCTGTTACCCCCATATTTTATACACTGCCTAAAGTACATATAAATTTACAATTTCCTCCCGGTAGACCAATAGTGGCCCGTAATGAGTCTATTCTAGCCCCCCTGTCCATTTATCTTGACAAGATTTTACAACCATATGTGGTCCAAACTAAATCTTTTTTAAAGGATACAACACATTTGCTGAATATTTTGGACAAATGTTTGGTTATGAAAGAGACTATTCTGGTGACAATGGCTATCCAAAGTCTCTACACATCAATTATGCATGATGCAGGGTTAGCGGCAATACAAGAAATTCTTTTGATGTATGATAATTACTCCCCTGAGGCTCAAGAAAGATTTTTTTCTGTCACTACTAGAGGTTGTCCTGCGAGAAAACTATTTTATGTTTCAAGATCAATTTTACAAACAAGTGCAAGGGACAGCCATGGGGAGTAATGTAGTGCCCACTTATGCTAACCTGTATGTGGATCACTTTGACCTCAAGTTTGTATACAATAATCCCCTGTATGAACAATTTTGCCAGTTATATCATCGCTATATGGATGATATTGTCATTTTAGGGACAGGGTCGGTGGATAATTTGCTACTGCCAATTACATATATAAATTCCGTGGTGCCCACTCTGCATTTTACTATTACATATGATGTTGAGTCTGTCAGCTTCCTAGATGTAACAATGAAAAAGAAAGGTACCCGGTGGCAAACCGATCTTTATAAGAAAGATACAGAATGTAACAATTGACTGCATTTTTCTAGTTTGCACTCTCCATCATTGAAAAACAATTTGCCTAAATCTCAATTTATGAGAGTGAGATGGATTGTCTCAGAGCCACAGAGAGAGTGTCAAAGACTGGATGAAATGCAGGAGAGGTTTGCGGTGAGAGGATACCCTAAGACGCTCTTAGAGACCGTGAGAAATGAGGTGATTAATATCCCACAAGATGAATTAAGAGCAAAACGGGTTTAAAAGGAGTCCTCGAGAGTGACCTTTGTCAGCAAATATACCACTGCTAGCAATAAGCTTAAGAAAATGATTAACAAACATTGGTATATCTTACAAACTTGTGCACCACAGGTAAAGACCTTCTCTGAACCCCCGCTAATGGCATATAAAAGGGGTAAAATTTTCCGGGATACCTTAGAAAAGGCAGATGTGGGTTCATTGGCAAAACCAGGACAAATATATTTAGGGGTTTCCAAAAAATGGGTACATTCCCCTGACTAAATAGTGCCAGTTGCAGCAATATCACTAAAGGCTCCCAGTTTACGCACCCACAGACAGGACAAAAGGTTGATATTAAAAAGTATTTTACATGCAATTCAACTTTTGTGGTGTACCTAATCAAATGTCCCTGTGGCATAGTATATGTGGGAGTAACCACACAGAAGGTTAAAGACTGTATTAAGCAACATAAATCTAATGTCCGCTGTGGATGTGTACACCTTCCAATCCCAGCACATTTTGCTGAAGCTAGACACACAGTGAGCCAGCTACGGTACCAGGTGATTGATAGCGTAGAACCCTTGAGACGTGGAGGCGATTGGACCCTACAGTTAAAGAAATTAGAGATGAAATGGATACATAAATTAGGTACGCTGGGACCAGGTGGTTTGAACCGGGAGTATACACCAATGCTTTTTATCTAATATGGTTGACCTGATTTTGTGCTATGTGTAACATTGTTTCGTATTTTCTTGTTTTTAGATCAATACAGCTCATACCCTGGGAATGACTGTGTTCAACAATACATGGGTATTTTCGCCCAGGAATAGAGCATACAAATTGTGAGTAATGATTTTAATATGCTGAATTGCTTATTCTTCATATATGCTGAATTGTTCGATTCGATATTCAATATTTGGCAAAGAAATTGACTTTTTATGAACACTGCGAAGTAATTATGGAAACAATGGTAACTATGGAAACAGTAACTATGGAAACAATGGAAACATGGTAACTGTGGAAACAATGGGAACAATGGGAACTACGGAAACCGTGGTTACTATGGTAACGGTAACTATGGAAACAATGGGCACAATGGAAACAATGGTAACTATGGAAACGATGGGAACAATGGAAACAATGGAAACGATGGGAACAATGGTTACTATGGAAACCGTGGTAACTATGGTAACGGTAACTATGGAAACGGTAACTATGGAAACAATGGGAACAATGGAAACAATGGTAACTATGGAAACCGTGGTAATTATGGTAACGGTAACTATGGAAACGATGGGAACAATGGTAACTATGGAAACCGTGGTAACTATGGAAACGGTAACTATGGAAACGATGGGAACAATGGAAACAATGGTAACTATGGAAACGATGGGAACAATGGAAACAATGGTAAATATGGAAACCGTGGTAACTATGGAAACAGTAACTATGGAAACGATGGGAACAATGGAAACAATGGTAACTAAGGAAACCGTGGTAACTATGGTAACGGTAACTATGGAAACGATGGGAACAATGGTAACTATGGAAACAGTGGTAACTATGGAAACGGTAACTATGGAAACAATGGAACAATGGAAACAATGGTAACTATGGAAACTATAGGTACAATAGAAACAATGGTTACTATGGAAACCGTGGTAACTATGGCAACGGTAACTATGGAAACAATGGGAACAATGGTAACTATGGAAACCCTGGTAACCATGGAAACGGTAACTATGGAAACGATGGGAACAATGGAAACGATGGGAATAATGGAAACAATGGTAACTATGGAAACCGTGGTTACTATGGTAACGGTAACTATGGAAACGATGGGAACAATGGTAACTATGGAAACCGTGGTAACTATGGAAACGGTAACTATGGAAACGATGGGAACAATGGAAACAATGTTAACTATGGAAACGATGGGAACAATGGAAACAATGGTAACTATGGAAACCGTGGTAACTATGGAAACGGTAACTATGGAAACGATGGGAACAATGGAAACAATGGTAACTATGGAAACCGTGGTAACTATGGTAACGGTAACTATGGAAATGATGGGAACAATGGTAACTATGGAAACCGTGGTAACTATGGAAACGGTAACTATGGAAACGATGGGAACAATGGAAACCGTGGTAACTATGGAAACCGTGGTAACTATGGAAACGATGGGAACAATGGAAACAATGGTAACTATGTAAACCGTGGTAACTATGGTAACGGTAACTATGGAAACGATGGGAACAATGGAAACAATGGTAACTATGGAAACGATGGGAACAATGGAAACAATGGTTACTATGGAAACCGTGGTATACTATGGAAACGATGGGAACAATGGTAACTATGGAAACCGTGGTAACTATGGAAACTGTAACTATGGAAACAATGGGAACAATGGAAACAATGTTAACTATGGAAACGATGGGGACAATGGAAACAATGGTAACTATGGAAACCGTGGTAACTATGGAAACGGTAACTATGGAAACGATGGGAACAATGGAAACAATGGTAACTATGGAAACCGTGGTAACTATGGTAACGGTAACTATGGAAACGATGGGAACAATGGTAACTATGGAGACCATGGTAACTATGGAAACGGTAACTATGGAAACAATGGGAAGAATGGAAACGATGGGAACAATGGGAACAATGGGAACTATGGAAACTGTGGTAACGGTAACTATGGAAACGATGGGAACAATGGTAACTATGGAAATCGTGGTAACTATGAAAACGGTAACTATGGAAACAATGGGAACAATGGAAACAATGGAAACGGTGGGAACAATGGAAACAATGGTAACTATGGAAACCGTGGTAACTATGGTTACGGTAACTATGGAAACAATGGGAACAATGGAAACAATGGTAACTATGGAAACAACAGTAACTATAGAAACAGTAACTATAGAAACAGTAACAGAAACATCCTGTTACCCCCATATTTTATACACTGCCTAAAGTACATATAAATTTACAATTTCCTCCCGGTAGACCAATAGTGGCCCGTAATGAGTCTATTCTAGCCCCCCTGTCCATTTATCTTGACAAGATTTTACAACCATATGTGGTCCAAACTAAATCTTTTTTAAAGGATACAACACATTTGCTGAATATTTTGGACAAATGTTTGGTTATGAAAGAGACTATTCTGGTGACAATGGCTATCCAAAGTCTCTACACATCAATTATGCATGATGCAGGGTTAGCGGCAATACAAGAAATTCTTTTGATGTATGATAATTACTCCCCTGAGGCTCAAGAAAGATTTTTTTCTGTCACTACTAGAGGTTGTCCTGCGAGAAAACTATTTTATGTTTCAAGATCAATTTTACAAACAAGTGCAAGGGACAGCCATGGGGAGTAATGTAGTGCCCACTTATGCTAACCTGTATGTGGATCACTTTGACCTCAAGTTTGTATACAATAATCCCCGGTATGAACAATTTTGCCAGTTATATCATCGCTATATGGATAATATTGTCATTTTAGGGACAGGGTCGGTGGATAATTTGCTACTGCCAATTACATATATAAATTCCGTGGTGCCCACTCTGCATTTTACTATTACATATGATGTTGAGTCTGTCAGCTTCCTAGATGTAACAATGAAAAAGAAAGGTACCCGGTGGCAAACCGATCTTTATAAGAAAGATACAGAACGTAACAATTGACTGCATTTTTCTAGTTTGCACTCTCCATCATTGAAAAACAATTTGCCTAAATCTCAATTTATGAGAGTGAGATGGATTGTCTCAGAGCCACAGAGAGAGTGTCAAAGACTGGATGAAATGCAGGAGAGGTTTGCGGTGAGAGGATACCCTAAGACGCTCTTAGAGACCGTGAGAAATGAGGTGATTAATATCCCACAAGATGAATTAAGAGCAAAACGGGTTTAAAAGGAGTCCTCGAGAGTGACCTTTGTCAGCAAATATACCACTGCTAGCAATAAGCTTAAGAAAATGATTAACAAACATTGGTATATCTTACAAACTTGTGCACCACAGGTAAAGACCTTCTCTGAACCCCCGCTAATGGCATATAAAAGGGGTAAAATTTTCCGGGATACCTTAGAAAAGGCAGATGTGGGTTCATTGGCAAAACCAGGACAAATATATTTAGGGGTTTCCAAAAAATGGGTACATTCCCCTGACTAAATAGTGCCAGTTGCAGCAATATCACTAAAGGCTCCCAGTTTACGCACCCACAGACAGGACAAAAGATTGATATTAAAAAGTATTTTACATGCAATTCAACTTTTGTGGTGTACCTAATCAAATGTCCCTGTGGCATAGTATATGTGGGAGTAACCACACAGAAGGTTAAAGACTGTATTAAGCAACATAAATCTAATGTCCGCTGTGGATGTGTACACCTTCCAATCCCAGCACATTTTGCTGAAGCTAGACACACAGTGAGCCAGCTACGGTACCAGGTGATTGATAGCGTAGAACCCTTGAGACGGGGAGGCGATTGGACCCTACAGTTAAAGAAATTAGAGATGAAATGGATACATAAATTAGGTACGCTGGGACCAGGTGGTTTGAACCGGGAGTATACACCAATGCTTTTTATCTAATATGGTTGACCTGATTTTGTGCTATGTGTAACATTGTTTCGTATTTTCTTGTTTTTAGATCAATACAGCTCATACCCTGGGAATGACTGTGTTCAACAATACATGGGTATTTTCGCCCAGGAATAGAGCATACAAATTGTGAGTAATGATTTTAATATGCTGAATTGCTTATTCTTCATATATGCTGAATTGTTCGATTCGATATTCAATATTTGGCAAAGAAATTGACTTTTTATGAACACTGCGAAGTAATTATGGAAACAATGGTAACTATGGAAACAGTAACTATGGAAACAATGGAAACATGGTAACTGTGGAAACAATGGGAACAATGGGAACTACGGAAACCGTGGTTACTATGGTAACGGTAACTATGGAAACAATGGGCACAATGGAAACAATGGTAACTATGGAAACGATGGGAACAATGGAAACAATGGAAACGATGGGAACAATGGTTACTATGGAAACCGTGGTAACTATGGTAACGGTAACTATGGAAACGATGGGAACAATGGTAACTATGGAAACCGTGGTAACTATGTAAACGGTAACTATGGAAACAATGGGAACAATGGAAACAATGGTAACTATGGAAACCGTGGTAATTATGGTAACGGTAACTATGGAAACGATGGGAACAATGGTAACTATGGAAACCGTGGTAACTATGGAAACGGTAACTATGGAAACGATGGGAACAATGGAAACAATGGTAACTATGGAAACGATGGGAACAATGGAAACAATGGTAAATATGGAAACCGTGGTAACTATGGAAACAGTAACTATGGAAACGATGGGAACAATGGAAACAATGGTAACTATGGAAACCGTGGTAACTATGGTAACGGTAACTATGGAAACGATGGGAACAATGGTAACTATGGAAACAGTGGTAACTATGGAAACGGTAACTATGGAAACAATGGGAACAATGGAAACAATGGTAACTATGGAAACTATAGGTACAATGGAAACAATGGTTACTATGGAAACCGTGGTAACTATGGCAACGGTAACTATGGAAACAATGGGAACAATGGTAACTATGGAAACCATGGTAACCATGGAAACGGTAACTATGGAAACGATGGGAACAATGGAAACGATGGGAATAATGGAAACAATGGTAACTATGGAAACCGTGGTTACTATGGTAACGGTAACTATGGAAGCGATGGGAACAATGGAAACAATGGTAACTATGGAAACCGTGGCAACTATGGTAACGGTAACTATGGAAACGATGGGAACAATGGTAACTATGGAAACCATGGTAACTATGGAAACGGTAACTATGGAAACGATGGGAACAATGGAAACAATGGTAACTATGGAAACCGTGGTAACTTTGGAAACGGTTACTATGGAAACGATGGGAACAATGGAAACAATGGTAACTATGGAAACCGTGGTAACTATGGTAACGGTAACTATGGAAACGATGGGAACAATGGTAACTATGGAAACCGTGGTAACTATGGAAACGGTAACTATGGAAACAATGGGAACAATGGAAACAATGGTAACTATGGAAACCGTGGTAATTATGGTAACGGTAACTATGGAAACGATGGGAACAATGGTAACTATGGAAACCGTGGTAACTATGGAAACGGTAACTATGGAAACGATGGGAACAATGGAAACAATGGTAACTATGGAAACGATGGGAACAATGGAAACAATGGTAAATATGGAAACCGTGGTAACTATGGAAACAGTAACTATGGAAACGATGGGAACAATGGAAACAATGGTAACTATGGAAACCGTGGTAACTATGGTAACGGTAACTATGGAAACGATGGGAACAATGGTAACTATGGAAACAGTGGTAACTATGGAAACGGTAACTATGGAAACAATGGGAACAATGGAAACAATGGTAACTATGGAAACTATAGGTACAATGGAAACAATGGTTACTATGGAAACCGTGGTAACTATGGCAACGGTAACTATGGAAACAATGGGAACAATGGTAACTATGGAAACCATGGTAACCATGGAAATGGTAACTATGGAAACGATGGGAACAATGGAAACGATGGGAATAATGGAAACAATGGTAACTATGGAAACCGTGGTTACTATGGTAACGGTAACTATGGAAGCGATGGGAACAATGGAAACAATGGTAACTATGGAAACCGTGGCAACTATGGTAACGGTAACTATGGAAACGATGGGAACAATGGTAACTATGGAAACCATGGTAACTATGGAAACGGTAACTATGGAAACGATGGGAACAATGGAAACAATGGTAACTATGGAAACCGTGGTAACTTTGGAAACGGTTACTATGGAAACGATGGGAACAATGGAAACAATGGTAACTATGGAAACCGTGGTAACTATGGTAACGGTAACTATGGAAACGATGGGAACAATGGTAACTATGGAAACCGTGGTAACTATGGAAACGGTAACTATGGGAACAATGGAAACAATGGTAACTATGGAAACCGTGGTAACTATGGAAACGGTAACTATGGACACGATGGGAACAATGGAAACAATGGTAACTATGGAAACCGTGGTAACTATGGTAACGGTAACTATGGAAACGATGGGAACAATGAAAACAATGGTAACTATGGAAGCGATGGGAACAATGGAAACAATGGTAAATATGGAAACAATGGGAATAATGGAAACAATGGTTACTATGGAAACCGTGGTAACTATGGTAACGGTAACTATGGAAACGATGGGAACAATGGTAACTATGGAAACCGTGGTAACTATGGAAACGGTAACTATGGAAACGATGGGAACAATGGAAACAATGTTAACTATGGAAACGATGGGAACAATGGAAACAATGGTAACTATGGAAACCGTGGTAACTATGGAAACGGTAACTATGGAAACGATGGGAACAATGGAAACAATGGTAACTATGGAAACCGTGGTAACTATGGTAACGGTAACTATGGAAATGATGGGAACAATGGTAACTATGGAAACCGTGGTAACTATGGAAACGGTAACTATGGAAACGATGGGAACAATGGAAACCGTGGTAACTATGGAAACCGTGGTAACTATGGAAACCGTGGTAACTATGGAAACGATGGGAACAATGGAAACAATGGTAACTATGTAAACCGTGGTAACTATGGTAACGGTAACTATGGAAACGATAGGAACAATGGAAACAATGGTAACTATGGAAACGATGGGAACAATGGAAACAATGGTTACTATGGAAACCGTGGTAACTATGGTAACGGTAACTATGGAAACGATGGGAACAATGGTAACTATGGAAACCGTGGTAACTATGGAAATGGTAACTATGGAAACAATGGGAACAATGGAAACAATGTTAACTATGGAAACGATGGGAACAATGGAAACAATGGTAACTATGGAAACCGTGGTAACTATGGAAACGGTAACTATGGAAACGATGGGAACAATGGAAACAATGGTAACTATGGAAACCGTGGTAACTATGGTAACGGTAACTATGGAAACGATGGGAACAATGGTAACTATGGAGACCATGGTAACTATGGAAACGGTAACTATGGAAACAATGGGAAGAATGGAAACGATGGGAACAATGGGAACTATGGAAACTGTGGAAACTGTGGTAACGGTAACTATGGAAACGATGGGAACAATGGTAACTATGGAAACCGTGGTAACTATGAAAACGGTAACTATGGAAACAATGGGAACAATGGAAACAATGGAAACGGTGGGAACAATGGAAACAATGGTAACTATGGAAACCGTGGTAACTATGGTTACGGTAACTATGGAAACAATGGGAACAATGGAAACAATGGTAACTATGGAAACAACAGTAACTATAGAAACAGTAACTATAGAAACAGTAACAGAAACATCCTGTTACCCCCATATTTTATACACTGCCTAAAGTACATATAAATTTACAATTTCCTCCCGGTAGACCAATAGTGGCCCGTAATGAGTCTATTCTAGCCCCCCTGTCCATTTATCTTGACAAGATTTTACAACCATATGTGGTCCAAACTAAATCTTTTTTAAAGGATACAACACATTTGCTGAATATTTTGGACAAATGTTTGGTTATGAAAGAGACTATTCTGGTGACAATGGCTATCCAAAGTCTCTACACATCAATTATGCATGATGCAGGGTTAGCGGCAATACAAGAAATTCTTTTGATGTATGATAATTACTCCCCTGAGGCTCAAGAAAGATTTTTTTCTGTCACTACTAGAGGTTGTCCTGCGAGAAAACTATTTTATGTTTCAAGATCAATTTTACAAACAAGTGCAAGGGACAGCCATGGGGAGTAATGTAGTGCCCACTTATGCTAACCTGTATGTGGATCACTTTGACCTCAAGTTTGTATACAATAATCCCCTGTATGAACAATTTTGCCAGTTATATCATCGCTATATGGATGATATTGTCATTTTAGGGACAGGGTCGGTGGATAATTTGCTACTGCCAATTACATATATAAATTCCGTGGTGCCCACTCTGCATTTTACTATTACATATGATGTTGAGTCTGTCAGCTTCCTAGATGTAACAATGAAAAAGAAAGGTACCCGGTGGCAAACCGATCTTTATAAGAAAGATACAGAATGTAACAATTGACTGCATTTTTCTAGTTTGCACTCTCCATCATTGAAAAACAATTTGCCTAAATCTCAATTTATGAGAGTGAGATGGATTGTCTCAGAGCCACAGAGAGAGTGTCAAAGACTGGATGAAATGCAGGAGAGGTTTGCGGTGAGAGGATACCCTAAGACGCTCTTAGAGACCGTGAGAAATGAGGTGATTAATATCCCACAAGATGAATTAAGAGCAAAACGGGTTTAAAAGGAGTCCTCGAGAGTGACCTTTGTCAGCAAATATACCACTGCTAGCAATAAGCTTAAGAAAATGATTAACAAACATTGGTATATCTTACAAACTTGTGCACCACAGGTAAAGACCTTCTCTGAACCCCCGCTAATGGCATATAAAAGGGGTAAAATTTTCCGGGATACCTTAGAAAAGGCAGATGTGGGTTCATTGGCAAAACCAGGACAAATATATTTAGGGGTTTCCAAAAAATGGGTACATTCCCCTGACTAAATAGTGCCAGTTGCAGCAATATCACTAAAGGCTCCCAGTTTACGCACCCACAGACAGGACAAAAGGTTGATATTAAAAAGTATTTTACATGCAATTCAACTTTTGTGGTGTACCTAATCAAATGTCCCTGTGGCATAGTATATGTGGGAGTAACCACACAGAAGGTTAAAGACTGTATTAAGCAACATAAATCTAATGTCCGCTGTGGATGTGTACACCTTCCAATCCCAGCACATTTTGCTGAAGCTAGACACACAGTGAGCCAGCTACGGTACCAGGTGATTGATAGCGTAGAACCCTTGAGACGTGGAGGCGATTGGACCCTACAGTTAAAGAAATTAGAGATGAAATGGATACATAAATTAGGTACGCTGGGACCAGGTGGTTTGAACCGGGAGTATACACCAATGCTTTTTATCTAATATGGTTGACCTGATTTTGTGCTATGTGTAACATTGTTTCGTATTTTCTTGTTTTTAGATCAATACAGCTCATACCCTGGGAATGACTGTGTTCAACAATACATGGGTATTTTCGCCCAGGAATAGAGCATACAAATTGTGAGTAATGATTTTAATATGCTGAATTGCTTATTCTTCATATATGCTGAATTGTTCGATTCGATATTCAATATTTGGCAAAGAAATTGACTTTTTATGAACACTGCGAAGTAATTATGGAAACAATGGTAACTATGGAAACAGTAACTATGGAAACAATGGAAACATGGTAACTGTGGAAACAATGGGAACAATGGGAACTACGGAAACCGTGGTTACTATGGTAACGGTAACTATGGAAACAATGGGCACAATGGAAACAATGGTAACTATGGAAACGATGGGAACAATGGAAACAATGGAAACGATGGGAACAATGGTTACTATGGAAACCGTGGTAACTATGGTAACGGTAACTATGGAAACGATGGGAACAATGGTAACTATGGAAACCGTGGTAACTATGGAAACGGTAACTATGGAAACAATGGGAACAATGGAAACAATGGTAACTATGGAAACCGTGGTAATTATGGTAACGGTAACTATGGAAACGGTAACTATGGAAACGATGGGAACAATGGAAACAATGGTAACTATGGAAACGATGGGAACAATGGAAACAATGGTAAATATGGAAACCGTGGTAACTATGGAAACAGTAACTATGGAAACGATGGGAACAATGGAAACAATGGTAACTAAGGAAACCGTGGTAACTATGGTAACGGTAACTATGGAAACGATGGGAACAATGGTAACTATGGAAACAGTGGTAACTATGGAAACGGTAACTATGGAAACAATGGGAACAATGGAAACAATGGTAACTATGGAAACTATAGGTACAATAGAAACAATGGTTACTATGGAAACCGTGGTAACTATGGCAACGGTAACTATGGAAACAATGGGAACAATGGTAACTATGGAAACCATGGTAACCATGGAAACGGTAACTATGGAAACGATGGGAACAATGGAAACGATGGGAATAATGGAAACAATGGTAACTATGGAAACCGTGGTTACTATGGTAACGGTAACTATGGAAGCGATGGGAACAATGGAAACAATGGTAACTATGGAAACCGTGGCAACTATGGTAACGGTAACTATGGAAACGATGGGAACAATGGTAACTATGGAAACCATGGTAACTATGGAAACGGTAACTATGGAAACGATGGGAACAATGGAAACAATGGTAACTATGGAAACCGTGGTAACTTTGGAAACGGTTACTATGGAAACGATGGGAACAATGGAAACAATGGTAACTATGGAAACCGTGGTAACTATGGAAACGGTAACTATGGACACGATGGGAACAATGGAAACAATGGTAACTATGGAAACCGTGGTAACTATGGTAACGGTAACTATGGAAACGATGGGAACAATGAAAACAATGGTAACTATGGAAGCGATGGGAACAATGGAAACAATGGTAAATATGGAAACAATGGGAATAATGGAAACAATGGTTACTATGGAAACCGTGGTAACTATGGTAACGGTAACTATGGAAACGATGGGAACAATGGTAACTATGGAAACCGTGGTAACTATGGAAACGGTAACTATGGAAACAATGGGAACAATGGAAACAATGGTAACTATGGAAACTATAGGTACAATGGAAACAATGGTTACTATGGAAACCGTGGTAACTATGGCAACGGTAACTATGGAAACAATGGGAACAATGGTAACTATGGAAACCATGGTAACCATGGAAACGGTAACTATGGAAACGATGGGAACAATGGAAACGATGGGAATAATGGAAACAATGGTAACTATGGAAACCGTGGTTACTATGGTAACGGTAACTATGGAAGCGATGGGAACAATGGAAACAATGGTAACTATGGAAACCGTGGCAACTATGGTAACGGTAACTATGGAAACGATGGGAACATTGGTAACTATGGAAACCATGGTAACTATGGAAACGGTAACTATGGAAACGATGGGAACAATGGAAACAATGGTAACTATGGAAACCGTGGTAACTATGGAAACGGTAACTATGGACACGATGGGAACAATGGAAACAATGGTAACTATGGAAACCGTGGTAACTATGGTAACGGTAACTATGGAAATGATGGGAACAATGAAAACAATGGTAACTATGGAAGCGATGGGAACAATGGAAACAATGGTAAATATGGAAACAATGGGAATAATGGAAACAATGGTTACTATGGAAACCGTGGTAACTATGGTAACGGTAACTATGGAAACGATGGGAACAATGGTAACTATGGAAACCGTGGTAACTATGGAAACGGTAACTATGGAAACGATGGGAACAATGGAAACAATGTTAGCTATGGAAACGATGGGAACAATGGAAACAATGGTAACTATGGAAACCGTGGTAACTATGGAAACGGTAACTATGGAAACGATGGGAACAATGGAAACCGTGGTAACTATGGAAACCGTGGTAACTATGGAAACGATGGGAACAATGGAAACAATGGTAACTATGTAAACCGTGGTAACTATGGTAACGGTAACTATGGAAACGATGGGAACAATGGAAACAATGGTAACTATGGAAACGATGGGAACAATGGAAACAATGGTTACTATGGAAACCGTGGTAACTATGGTAACGGTAACTATGGAAACGATGGGAACAATGGTAACTATGGAAACCGTGGTAACTATGGAAACGGTAACTATGGAAACAATGGGAACAATGGAAACAATGTTAACTATGGAAACGATGGGAACAATGGAAACAATGGTAACTATGGAAACCGTGGTAACTATGGAAACGGTAACTATGGAAACGATGGGAACAATGGAAACAATGGTAACTATGGAAACCGTGGTAACTATGGTAACGGTAACTATGGAAACGATGGGAACAATGGTAACTATGGAGACCATGGTAACTATGGAAACGGTAACTATGGAAACAATGGGAAGAATGGAAACGATGGGAACAATGGGAACAATGGGAACTATGGAAACTGTGGTAACGGTAACTATGGAAACGATGGGAACAATGGTAACTATGGAAACCGTGGTAACTATGAAAACGGTAACTATGGAAACAATGGGAACAATGGAAACAATGGAAACGGTGGGAACAATGGAAACAATGGTAACTATGGAAACCGTGGTAACTATGGTTACGGTAACTATGGAAACAATGGGAACAATGGAAACAATGGTAACTATGGAAACAACAGTAACTATAGAAACAGTAACTATAGAAACAGTAACAGAAACATCCTGTTACCCCCATATTTTATACACTGCCTAAAGTACATATAAATTTACAATTTCCTCCCGGTAGACCAATAGTGGCCCGTAATGAGTCTATTCTAGCCCCCCTGTCCATTTATCTTGACAAGATTTTACAACCATATGTGGTCCAAACTAAATCTTTTTTAAAGGATACAACACATTTGCTGAATATTTTGGACAAATGTTTGGTTATGAAAGAGACTATTCTGGTGACAATGGCTATCCAAAGTCTCTACACATCAATTATGCATGATGCAGGGTTAGCGGCAATACAAGAAATTCTTTTGATGTATGATAATTACTCCCCTGAGGCTCAAGAAAGATTTTTTTCTGTCACTACTAGAGGTTGTCCTGCGAGAAAACTATTTTATGTTTCAAGATCAATTTTACAAACAAGTGCAAGGGACAGCCATGGGGAGTAATGTAGTGCCCACTTATGCTAACCTGTATGTGGATCACTTTGACCTCAAGTTTGTATACAATAATCCCCTGTATGAACAATTTTGCCAGTTATATCATCGCTATATGGATGATATTGTCATTTTAGGGACAGGGTCGGTGGATAATTTGCTACTGCCAATTACATATATAAATTCCGTGGTGCCCACTCTGCATTTTACTATTACATATGATGTTGAGTCTGTCAGCTTCCTAGATGTAACAATGAAAAAGAAAGGTACCCGGTGGCAAACCGATCTTTATAAGAAAGATACAGAATGTAACAATTGACTGCATTTTTCTAGTTTGCACTCTCCATCATTGAAAAACAATTTGCCTAAATCTCAATTTATGAGAGTGAGATGGATTGTCTCAGAGCCACAGAGAAAGTGTCAAAGACTGGATGAAATGCAGGAGAGGTTTGCGGTGAGAGGATACCCTAAGACGCTCTTAGAGACCGTGAGAAATGAGGTGATTAATATCCCACAAGATGAATTAAGAGCAAAACGGGTTTAAAAGGAGTCCTCGAGAGTGACCTTTGTCAGCAAATATACCACTGCTAGCAATAAGCTTAAGAAAATGAATAACAAACATTGGTATATCTTACAAACTTGTGCACCACAGGTAAAGACCTTCTCTGAACCCCCGCTAATGGCATATAAAAGGGGTAAAATTTTCCGGGATACCTTAGAAAAGGCAGATGTGGGTTCATTGGCAAAACCAGGACAAATATATTTAGGGGTTTCCAAAAAATGGGTACATTCCCCTGACTAAATAGTGCCAGTTGCAGCAATATCACTAAAGGCTCCCAGTTTACGCACCCACAGACAGGACAAAAGGTTGATATTAAAAAGTATTTTACATGCAATTCAACTTTTGTGGTGTACCTAATCAAATGTCCCTGTGGCATAGTATATGTGGGAGTAACCACACAGAAGGTTAAAGACTGTATTAAGCAACATAAATCTAATGTCCGCTGTGGATGTGTACACCTTCCAATCCCAGCACATTTTGCTGAAGCTAGACACACAGTGAGCCAGCTACGGTACCAGGTGATTGATAGCGTAGAACCCTTGAGACGTGGAGGCGATTGGACCCTACAGTTAAAGAAATTAGAGATGAAATGGATACATAAATTAGGTACGCTGGGACCAGGTGGTTTGAACCGGGAGTATACACCAATGCTTTTTATCTAATATGGTTGACCTGATTTTGTGCTATGTGTAACATTGTTTCGTATTTTCTTGTTTTTAGATCAATACAGCTCATACCCTGGGAATGACTGTGTTCAACAATACATGGGTATTTTCGCCCAGGAATAGAGCATACAAATTGTGAGTAATGATTTTAATATGCTGAATTGCTTATTCTTCATATATGCTGAATTGTTCGATTCGATATTCAATATTTGGCAAAGAAATTGACTTTTTATGAACACTGCGAAGTAATTATGGAAACAATGGTAACTATGGAAACAGTAACTATGGAAACAATGGAAACATGGTAACTGTGGAAACAATGGGAACAATGGGAACTACGGAAACCGTGGTTACTATGGTAACGGTAACTATGGAAACAATGGGCACAATGGAAACAATGGTAACTATGGAAACGATGGGAACAATGGAAACAATGGAAACGATGGGAACAATGGTTACTATGGAAACCGTGGTAACTATGGTAACGGTAACTATGGAAACGATGGGAACAATGGTAACTATGGAAACCGTGGTAACTATGGAAACGGTAACTATGGAAACAATGGGAACAATGGAAACAATGGTAACTATGGAAACCGTGGTAATTATGGTAACGGTAACTATGGAAACGATGGGAACAATGGTAACTATGGAAACCGTGGTAACTATGGAAACGGTAACTATGGAAACGATGGGAACAATGGAAACAATGGTAACTATGGAAACGATGGGAACAATGGAAACAATGGTAAATATGGAAACCGTGGTAACTATGGAAACAGTAACTATGGAAACGATGGGAACAATGGAAACAATGGTAACTAAGGAAACCGTGGTAACTATGGTAACGGTAACTATGGAAACGATGGGAACAATGGTAACTATGGAAACAGTGGTAACTATGGAAACGGTAACTATGGAAACAATGGGAACAATGGAAACAATGGTAACTATGGAAACTATAGGTACAATAGAAACAATGGTTACTATGGAAACCGTGGTAACTATGGCAACGGTAACTATGGAAACAATGGGAACAATGGTAACTATGGAAACCATGGTAACCATGGAAACGGTAACTATGGAAACGATGGGAACAATGGAAACGATGGGAATAATGGAAACAATGGTAACTATGGAAACCGTGGTTACTATGGTAACGGTAACTATGGAAGCGATGGGAACAATGGAAACAATGGTAACTATGGAAACCGTGGCAACTATGGTAACGGTAACTATGGAAACGATGGGAACAATGGTAACTATGGAAACCATGGTAACTATGGAAACGGTAACTATGGAAACGATGGGAACAATGGAAACAATGGTAACTATGGAAACCGTGGTAACTTTGGAAACGGTTACTATGGAAACGATGGGAACAATGGAAACAATGGTAACTATGGAAACCGTGGTAACTATGGTAACGGTAACTATGGAAACGATGGGAACAATGGTAACTATGGAAACCGTGGTAACTATGGAAACGGTAACTATGGAAACGATGGGAACAATGGAAACAATGGTAACTATGGAAACCGTGGTAACTATGGAAACGGTAACTATGGACACGATGGGAACAATGGAAACAATGGTAACTATGGAAACCGTGGTAACTATGGTAACGGTAACTATGGAAACGATGGGAACAATGAAAACAATGGTAACTATGGAAGCGATGGGAACAATGGAAACAATGGTAAATATGGAAACAATGGGAATAATGGAAACAATGGTTACTATGGAAACCGTGGTAACTATGGTAACGGTAACTATGGAAACGATGGGAACAATGGTAACTATGGAAACCGTGGTAACTATGGAAACGGTAACTATGGAAACGATGGGAACAATGGAAACAATGTTAACTATGGAAACGATGGGAACAATGGAAACAATGGTAACTATGGAAACCGTGGTAACTATGGAAACGGTAACTATGGAAACGATGGGAACAATGGAAACCGTGGTAACTATGGAAACCGTGGTAACTATGGAAACGATGGGAACAATGGAAACAATGGTAACTATGTAAACCGTGGTAACTATGGTAACGGTAACTATGGAAACGATGGGAACAATGGAAACAATGGTAACTATGGAAACGATGGGAACAATGGAAACAATGGTTACTATGGAAACCGTGGTAACTATGGTAACGGTAACTATGGAAACGATGGGAACAATGGTAACTATGGAAACCGTGGTAACTATGGAAACGGTAACTATGGAAACAATGGGAACAATGGAAACAATGTTAACTATGGAAACGATGGGAACAATGGAAACAATGGTAACTATGGAAACCGTGGTAACTATGGAAACGGTAACTATGGAAACGATGGGAACAATGGAAACAATGGTAACTATGGAAACCGTGGTAACTATGGTAACGGTAACTATGGAAACGATGGGAACAATGGTAACTATGGAGACCATGGTAACTATGGAAACGGTAACTATGGAAACAATGGGAAGAATGGAAACGATGGGAACAATGGGAACAATGGGAACTATGGAAACTGTGGTAACGGTAACTATGGAAACGATGGGAACAATGGTAACTATGGAAACCGTGGTAACTATGAAAACGGTAACTATGGAAACAATGGGAACAATGGAAACAATGGAAACGGTGGGAACAATGGAAACAATGGTAACTATGGAAACCGTGGTAACTATGGTTACGGTAACTATGGAAACAATGGGAACAATGGAAACAATGGTAACTATGGAAACAACAGTAACTATAGAAACAGTAACTATAGAAACAGTAACAGAAACATCCTGTTACCCCCATATTTTATACACTGCCTAAAGTACATATAAATTTACAATTTCCTCCCGGTAGACCAATAGTGGCCCGTAATGAGTCTATTCTAGCCCCCCTGTCCATTTATCTTGACAAGATTTTACAACCATATGTGGTCCAAACTAAATCTTTTTTAAAGGATACAACACATTTGCTGAATATTTTGGACAAATGTTTGGTTATGAAAGAGACTATTCTGGTGACAATGGCTATCCAAAGTCTCTACACATCAATTATGCATGATGCAGGGTTAGCGGCAATACAAGAAATTCTTTTGATGTATGATAATTACTCCCCTGAGGCTCAAGAAAGATTTTTTTCTGTCACTACTAGAGGTTGTCCTGCGAGAAAACTATTTTATGTTTCAAGATCAATTTTACAAACAAGTGCAAGGGACAGCCATGGGGAGTAATGTAGTGCCCACTTATGCTAACCTGTATGTGGATCACTTTGACCTCAAGTTTGTATACAATAATCCCCTGTATGAACAATTTTGCCAGTTATATCATCGCTATATGGATGATATTGTCATTTTAGGGACAGGGTCGGTGGATAATTTGCTACTGCCAATTACATATATAAATTCCGTGGTGCCCACTCTGCATTTTACTATTACATATGATGTTGAGTCTGTCAGCTTCCTAGATGTAACAATGAAAAAGAAAGGTACCCGGTGGCAAACCGATCTTTATAAGAAAGATACAGAACGTAACAATTGACTGCATTTTTCTAGTTTGCACTCTCCATCATTGAAAAACAATTTGCCTAAATCTCAATTTATGAGAGTGAGATGGATTGTCTCAGAGCCACAGAGAGAGTGTCAAAGACTGGATGAAATGCAGGAGAGGTTTGCGGTGAGAGGATACCCTAAGACGCTCTTAGAGACCGTGAGAAATGAGGTGATTAATATCCCACAAGATGAATTAAGAGCAAAACGGGTTTAAAAGGAGTCCTCGAGAGTGACCTTTGTCAGCAAATATACCACTGCTAGCAATAAGCTTAAGAAAATGATTAACAAACATTGGTATATCTTACAAACTTGTGCACCACAGGTAAAGACCTTCTCTGAACCCCCGCTAATGGCATATAAAAGGGGTAAAATTTTCCGGGATACCTTAGAAAAGGCAGATGTGGGTTCATTGGCAAAACCAGGACAAATATATTTAGGGGTTTCCAAAAAATGGGTACATTCCCCTGACTAAATAGTGCCAGTTGCAGCAATATCACTAAAGGCTCCCAGTTTACGCACCCACAGACAGGACAAAAGATTGATATTAAAAAGTATTTTACATGCAATTCAACTTTTGTGGTGTACCTAATCAAATGTCCCTGTGGCATAGTATATGTGGGAGTAACCACACAGAAGGTTAAAGACTGTATTAAGCAACATAAATCTAATGTCCGCTGTGGATGTGTACACCTTCCAATCCCAGCACATCTTGCTGAAGCTAGACACACAGTGAGCCAGCTACGGTACCAGGTGATTGATAGCGTAGAACCCTTGAGACGTGGAGGCGATTGGACCCTACAGTTAAAGAAATTAGAGATGAAATGGATACATAAATTAGGTACGCTGGGACCAGGTGGTTTGAACCGGGAGTATACACCAATGCTTTTTATCTAATATGGTTGACCTGATTTTGTGCTATGTGTAACATTGTTTCGTATTTTCTTGTTTTTAGATCAATACAGCTCATACCCTGGGAATGACTGTGTTCAACAATACATGGGTATTTTCGCCCAGGAATAGAGCATACAAATTGTGAGTAATGATTTTAATATGCTGAATTGCTTATTCTTCATATATGCTGAATTGTTCGATTCGATATTCAATATTTGGCAAAGAAATTGACTTTTTATGAACACTGCGAAGTAATTATGGAAACAATGGTAACTATGGAAACAGTAACTATGGAAACAATGGAAACATGGTAACTGTGGAAACAATGGGAACAATGGGAACTACGGAAACCGTGGTTACTATGGTAACGGTAACTATGGAAACAATGGGCACAATGGAAACAATGGTAACTATGGAAACGATGGGAACAATGGAAACAATGGAAACGATGGGAACAATGGTTACTATGGAAACCGTGGTAACTATGGTAACGGTAACTATGGAAACGATGGGAACAATGGTAACTATGGAAACCGTGGTAACTATGGAAACGGTAACTATGGAAACAATGGGAACAATGGAAACAATGGTAACTATGGAAACCGTGGTAATTATGGTAACGGTAACTATGGAAACGATGGGAACAATGGTAACTATGGAAACCGTGGTAACTATGGAAACGGTAACTATGGAAACGATGGGAACAATGGAAACAATGGTAACTATGGAAACGATGGGAACAATGGAAACAATGGTAAATATGGAAACCGTGGTAACTATGGAAACAGTAACTATGGAAACGATGGGAACAATGGAAACAATGGTAACTATGGAAACCGTGGTAACTATGGTAACGGTAACTATGGAAACGATGGGAACAATGGTAACTATGGAAACAGTGGTAACTATGGAAACGGTAACTATGGAAACAATGGGAACAATGGAAACAATGGTAACTATGGAAACTATAGGTACAATGGAAACAATGGTTACTATGGAAACCGTGGTAACTATGGCAACGGTAACTATGGAAACAATGGGAACAATGGTAACTATGGAAACCATGGTAACCATGGAAACGGTAACTATGGAAACGATGGGAACAATGGAAACGATGGGAATAATGGAAACAATGGTAACTATGGAAACCGTGGTTACTATGGTAACGGTAACTATGGAAGCGATGGGAACAATGGAAACAATGGTAACTATGGAAACCGTGGCAACTATGGTAACGGTAACTATGGAAACGATGGGAACAATGGTAACTATGGAAACCATGGTAACTATGGAAACGGTAACTATGGAAACGATGGGAACAATGGAAACAATGGTAACTATGGAAACCGTGGTAACTTTGGAAACGGTTACTATGGAAACGATGGGAACAATGGAAACAATGGTAACTATGGAAACCGTGGTAACTATGGTAACGGTAACTATGGAAACGATGGGAACAATGGTAACTATGGAAACCGTGGTAACTATGGAAACGGTAACTATGGGAACAATGGAAACAATGGTAACTATGGAAACCGTGGTAACTATGGAAACGGTAACTATGGACACGATGGGAACAATGGAAACAATGGTAACTATGGAAACCGTGGTAACTATGGTAACGGTAACTATGGAAACGATGGGAACAATGAAAACAATGGTAACTATGGAAGCGATGGGAACAATGGAAACAATGGTAAATATGGAAACAATGGGAATAATGGAAACAATGGTTACTATGGAAACCGTGGTAACTATGGTAACGGTAACTATGGAAACGATGGGAACAATGGTAACTATGGAAACCGTGGTAACTATGGAAACGGTAACTATGGAAACGATGGGAACAATGGAAACAATGTTAACTATGGAAACGATGGGAACAATGGAAACAATGGTAACTATGGAAACCGTGGTAACTATGGAAACGGTAACTATGGAAACGATGGGAACAATGGAAACCGTGGTAACTATGGAAACCGTGGTAACTATGGAAACGATGGGAACAATGGAAACAATGGTAACTATGTAAACCGTGGTAACTATGGTAACGGTAACTATGGAAACGATGGGAACAATGGAAACAATGGTAACTATGGAAACGATGGGAACAATGGAAACAATGGTTACTATGGAAACCGTGGTAACTATGGTAACGGTAACTATGGAAACGATGGGAACAATGGTAACTATGGAAACCGTGGTAACTATGGAAACGGTAACTATGGAAACAATGGGAACAATGGAAACAATGTTAACTATGGAAACGATGGGAACAATGGAAACAATGGTAACTATGGAAACCGTGGTAACTATGGAAACGGTAACTATGGAAACGATGGGAACAATGGAAACAATGGTAACTATGGAAACCGTGGTAACTATGGTAACGGTAACTATGGAAACGATGGGAACAATGGTAACTATGGAGACCATGGTAACTATGGAAACGGTAACTATGGAAACAATGGGAAGAATGGAAACGATGGGAACAATGGGAACAATGGGAACTATGGAAACTGTGGTAACGGTAACTATGGAAACGATGGGAACAATGGTAACTATGGAAACCGTGGTAACTATGAAAACGGTAACTATGGAAACAATGGGAACAATGGAAACAATGGAAACGGTGGGAACAATGGAAACAATGGTAACTATGGAAACCGTGGTAACTATGGTTACGGTAACTATGGAAACAATGGGAACAATGGAAACAATGGTAACTATGGAAACAACAGTAACTATAGAAACAGTAACTATAGAAACAGTAACAGAAACATCCTGTTACCCCCATATTTTATACACTGCCTAAAGTACATATAAATTTACAATTTCCTCCCGGTAGACCAATAGTGGCCCGTAATGAGTCTATTCTAGCCCCCCTGTCCATTTATCTTGACAAGATTTTACAACCATATGTGGTCCAAACTAAATCTTTTTTAAAGGATACAACACATTTGCTGAATATTTTGGACAAATGTTTGGTTATGAAAGAGACTATTCTGGTGACAATGGCTATCCAAAGTCTCTACACATCAATTATGCATGATGCAGGGTTAGCGGCAATACAAGAAATTCTTTTGATGTATGATAATTACTCCCCTGAGGCTCAAGAAAGATTTTTTTCTGTCACTACTAGAGGTTGTCCTGCGAGAAAACTATTTTATGTTTCAAGATCAATTTTACAAACAAGTGCAAGGGACAGCCATGGGGAGTAATGTAGTGCCCACTTATGCTAACCTGTATGTGGATCACTTTGACCTCAAGTTTGTATACAATAATCCCCTGTATGAACAATTTTGCCAGTTATATCATCGCTATATGGATGATATTGTCATTTTAGGGACAGGGTCGGTGGATAATTTGCTACTGCCAATTACATATATAAATTCCGTGGTGCCCACTCTGCATTTTACTATTACATATGATGTTGAGTCTGTCAGCTTCCTAGATGTAACAATGAAAAAGAAAGGTACCCGGTGGCAAACCGATCTTTATAAGAAAGATACAGAACGTAACAATTGACTGCATTTTTCTAGTTTGCACTCTCCATCATTGAAAAACAATTTGCCTAAATCTCAATTTATGAGAGTGAGATGGATTGTCTCAGAGCCACAGAGAGAGTGTCAAAGACTGGATGAAATGCAGGAGAGGTTTGCGGTGAGAGGATACCCTAAGACGCTCTTAGAGACCGTGAGAAATGAGGTGATTAATATCCCACAAGATGAATTAAGAGCAAAACGGGTTTAAAAGGAGTCCTCGAGAGTGACCTTTGTCAGCAAATATACCACTGCTAGCAATAAGCTTAAGAAAATGATTAACAAACATTGGTATATCTTACAAACTTGTGCACCACAGGTAAAGACCTTCTCTGAACCCCCGCTAATGGCATATAAAAGGGGTAAAATTTTCCGGGATACCTTAGAAAAGGCAGATGTGGGTTCATTGGCAAAACCAGGACAAATATATTTAGGGGTTTCCAAAAAATGGGTACATTCCCCTGACTAAATAGTGCCAGTTGCAGCAATATCACTAAAGGCTCCCAGTTTACGCACCCACAGACAGGACAAAAGATTGATATTAAAAAGTATTTTACATGCAATTCAACTTTTGTGGTGTACCTAATCAAATGTCCCTGTGGCATAGTATATGTGGGAGTAACCACACAGAAGGTTAAAGACTGTATTAAGCAACATAAATCTAATGTCCGCTGTGGATGTGTACACCTTCCAATCCCAGCACATCTTGCTGAAGCTAGACACACAGTGAGCCAGCTACGGTACCAGGTGATTGATAGCGTAGAACCCTTGAGACGTGGAGGCGATTGGACCCTACAGTTAAAGAAATTAGAGATGAAATGGATACATAAATTAGGTACGCTGGGACCAGGTGGTTTGAACCGGGAGTATACACCAATGCTTTTTATCTAATATGGTTGACCTGATTTTGTGCTATGTGTAACATTGTTTCGTATTTTCTTGTTTTTAGATCAATACAGCTCATACCCTGGGAATGACTGTGTTCAACAATACATGGGTATTTTCGCCCAGGAATAGAGCATACAAATTGTGAGTAATGATTTTAATATGCTGAATTGCTTATTCTTCATATATGCTGAATTGTTCGATTCGATATTCAATATTTGGCAAAGAAATTGACTTTTTATGAACACTGCGAAGTAATTATGGAAACAATGGTAACTATGGAAACAGTAACTATGGAAACAATGGAAACATGGTAACTGTGGAAACAATGGGAACAATGGGAACTACGGAAACCGTGGTTACTATGGTAACGGTAACTATGGAAACAATGGGCACAATGGAAACAATGGTAACTATGGAAACGATGGGAACAATGGAAACAATGGAAACGATGGGAACAATGGTTACTATGGAAACCGTGGTAACTATGGTAACGGTAACTATGGAAACGATGGGAACAATGGTAACTATGGAAACCGTGGTAACTATGGAAACGGTAACTATGGAAACAATGGGAACAATGGAAACAATGGTAACTATGGAAACCGTGGTAATTATGGTAACGGTAACTATGGAAACGATGGGAACAATGGTAACTATGGAAACCGTGGTAACTATGGAAACGGTAACTATGGAAACGATGGGAACAATGGAAACAATGGTAACTATGGAAACGATGGGAACAATGGAAACAATGGTAAATATGGAAACCGTGGTAACTATGGAAACAGTAACTATGGAAACGATGGGAACAATGGAAACAATGGTAACTATGGAAACCGTGGTAACTATGGTAACGGTAACTATGGAAACGATGGGAACAATGGTAACAATGGAAACAGTGGTAACTATGGAAACGGTAACTATGGAAACAATGGGAACAATGGAAACAATGGTAACTATGGAAACTATAGGTACAATGGAAACAATGGTTACTATGGAAACCGTGGTAACTATGGCAACGGTAACTATGGAAACAATGGGAACAATGGTAACTATGGAAACCATGGTAACCATGGAAACGGTAACTATGGAAACGATGGGAACAATGGAAACGATGGGAATAATGGAAACAATGGTAACTATGGAAACCGTGGTTACTATGGTAACGGTAACTATGGAAGCGATGGGAACAATGGAAACAATGGTAACTATGGAAACCGTGGCAACTATGGTAACGGTAACTATGGAAACGATGGGAACAATGGTAACTATGGAAACCATGGTAACTATGGAAACGGTAACTATGGAAACGATGGGAACAATGGAAACAATGGTAACTATGGAAACCGTGGTAACTTTGGAAACGGTTACTATGGAAACGATGGGAACAATGGAAACAATGGTAACTATGGAAACCGTGGTAACTATGGTAACGGTAACTATGGAAACGATGGGAACAATGGTAACTATGGAAACCGTGGTAACTATGGAAACGGTAACTATGGGAACAATGGAAACAATGGTAACTATGGAAACCGTGGTAACTATGGAAACGGTAACTATGGACACGATGGGAACAATGGAAACAATGGTAACTATGGAAACCGTGGTAACTATGGTAACGGTAACTATGGAAACGATGGGAACAATGAAAACAATGGTAACTATGGAAGCGATGGGAACAATGGAAACAATGGTAAATATGGAAACAATGGGAATAATGGAAACAATGGTTACTATGGAAACCGTGGTAACTATGGTAACGGTAACTATGGAAACAATGGGAACAATGGTAACTATGGAAACCGTGGTAACTATGGAAACGGTAACTATGGAAACGATGGGAACAATGGAAACAATGTTAACTATGGAAACGATGGGAACAATGGAAACAATGGTAACTATGGAAACCGTGGTAACTATGGAAACGGTAACTATGGAAACGATGGGAACAATGGAAACAATGGTAACTATGGAAACCGTGGTAACTATGGTAACGGTAACTATGGAAATGATGGGAACAATGGTAACTATGGAAACCGTGGTAACTATGGAAACGGTAACTATGGAAACGATGGGAACAATGGAAACCGTGGTAACTATGGAAACCGTGGTAACTATGGAAACCGTGGTAACTATGGAAACGATGGGAACAATGGAAACAATGGTAACTATGTAAACCGTGGTAACTATGGTAACGGTAACTATGGAAACGATGGGAACAATGGAAACAATGGTAACTATGGAAACGATGGGAACAATGGAAACAATGGTTACTATGGAAACCGTGGTAACTATGGTAACGGTAACTATGGAAACGATGGGAACAATGGTAACTATGGAAACCGTGGTAACTATGGAAACGGTAACTATGGAAACAATGGGAACAATGGAAACAATGTTAACTATGGAAACGATGGGAACAATGGAAACAATGGTAACTATGGAAACCGTGGTAACTATGGAAACGGTAACTATGGAAACGATGGGAACAATGGAAACAATGGTAACTATGGAAACCGTGGTAACTATGGTAACGGTAACTATGGAAACGATGGGAACAATGGTAACTATGGAGACCATGGTAACTATGGAAACGGTAACTATGGAAACAATGGGAAGAATGGAAACGATGGGAACAATGGGAACAATGGGAACTATGGAAACTGTGGTAACGGTAACTATGGAAACGATGGGAACAATGGTAACTATGGAAACCGTGGTAACTATGAAAACGGTAACTATGGAAACAATGGGAACAATGGAAACAATGGAAACGGTGGGAACAATGGAAACAATGGTAACTATGGAAACCGTGGTAACTATGGTTACGGTAACTATGGAAACAATGGGAACAATGGAAACAATGGTAACTATGGAAACAACAGTAACTATAGAAACAGTAACTATAGAAACAGTAACAGAAACATCCTGTTACCCCCATATTTTATACACTGCCTAAAGTACATATAAATTTACAATTTCCTCCCGGTAGACCAATAGTGGCCCGTAATGAGTCTATTCTAGCCCCCCTGTCCATTTATCTTGACAAGATTTTACAACCATATGTGGTCCAAACTAAATCTTTTTTAAAGGATACAACACATTTGCTGAATATTTTGGACAAATGTTTGGTTATGAAAGAGACTATTCTGGTGACAATGGCTATCCAAAGTCTCTACACATCAATTATGCATGATGCAGGGTTAGCGGCAATACAAGAAATTCTTTTGATGTATGATAATTACTCCCCTGAGGCTCAAGAAAGATTTTTTTCTGTCACTACTAGAGGTTGTCCTGCGAGAAAACTATTTTATGTTTCAAGATCAATTTTACAAACAAGTGCAAGGGACAGCCATGGGGAGTAATGTAGTGCCCACTTATGCTAACCTGTATGTGGATCACTTTGACCTCAACTTTGTATACAATAATCCCCTGTATGAACAATTTTGCCAGTTATATCATCGCTATATGGATGATATTGTCATTTTAGGGACAGGGTCGGTGGATAATTTGCTACTGCCAATTACATATATAAATTCCGTGGTGCCCACTCTGCATTTTACTATTACATATGATGTTGAGTCTGTCAGCTTCCTAGATGTAACAATGAAAAAGAAAGGTACCCGGTGGCAAACCGATCTTTATAAGAAAGATACAGAATGTAACAATTGACTGCATTTTTCTAGTTTGCACTCTCCATCATTGAAAAACAATTTGCCTAAATCTCAATTTATGAGAGTGAGATGGATTGTCTCAGAGCCACAGAGAGAGTGTCAAAGACTGGATGAAATGCAGGAGAGGTTTGCGGTGAGAGGATACCCTAAGACGCTCTTAGAGACCGTGAGAAATGAGGTGATTAATATCCCACAAGATGAATTAAGAGCAAAACGGGTTTAAAAGGAGTCCTCGAGAGTGACCTTTGTCAGCAAATATACCACTGCTAGCAATAAGCTTAAGAAAATGATTAACAAACATTGGTATATCTTACAAACTTGTGCACCACAGGTAAAGACCTTCTCTGAACCCCCGCTAATGGCATATAAAAGGGGTAAAATTTTCCGGGATACCTTAGAAAAGGCAGATGTGGGTTCATTGGCAAAACCAGGACAAATATATTTAGGGGTTTCCAAAAAATGGGTACATTCCCCTGACTAAATAGTGCCAGTTGCAGCAATATCACTAAAGGCTCCCAGTTTACGCACCCACAGACAGGACAAAAGGTTGATATTAAAAAGTATTTTACATGCAATTCAACTTTTGTGGTGTACCTAATCAAATGTCCCTGTGGCATAGTATATGTGGGAGTAACCACACAGAAGGTTAAAGACTGTATTAAGCAACATAAATCTAATGTCCGCTGTGGATGTGTACACCTTCCAATCCCAGCACATTTTGCTGAAGCTAGACACACAGTGAGCCAGCTACGGTACCAGGTGATTGATAGCGTAGAACCCTTGAGACGTGGAGGCGATTGGACCCTACAGTTAAAGAAATTAGAGATGAAATGGATACATAAATTAGGTACGCTGGGACCAGGTGGTTTGAACCGGGAGTATACACCAATGCTTTTTATCTAATATGGTTGACCTGATTTTGTGCTATGTGTAACATTGTTTCGTATTTTCTTGTTTTTAGATCAATACAGCTCATACCCTGGGAATGACTGTGTTCAACAATACATGGGTATTTTCGCCCAGGAATAGAGCATACAAATTGTGAGTAATGATTTTAATATGCTGAATTGCTTATTCTTCATATATGCTGAATTGTTCGATTCGATATTCAATATTTGGCAAAGAAATTGACTTTTTATGAACACTGCGAAGTAATTATGGAAACAATGGTAACTATGGAAACAGTAACTATGGAAACAATGGAAACATGGTAACTGTGGAAACAATGGGAACAATGGGAACTACGGAAACCGTGGTTACTATGGTAACGGTAACTATGGAAACAATGGGCACAATGGAAACAATGGTAACTATGGAAACGATGGGAACAATGGAAACAATGGAAACGATGGGAACAATGGTTACTATGGAAACCGTGGTAACTATGGTAACGGTAACTATGGAAACGATGGGAACAATGGTAACTATGGAAACCGTGGTAACTATGGAAACGGTAACTATGGAAACAATGGGAACAATGGAAACAATGGTAACTATGGAAACCGTGGTAATTATGGTAACGGTAACTATGGAAACGATGGGAACAATGGTAACTATGGAAACCGTGGTAACTATGGAAACGGTAACTATGGAAACGATGGGAACAATGGAAACAATGGTAACTATGGAAACGATGGGAACAATGGAAACAATGGTAAATATGGAAACCGTGGTAACTATGGAAACAGTAACTATGGAAACGATGGGAACAATGGAAACAATGGTAACTAAGGAAACCGTGGTAACTATGGTAACGGTAACTATGGAAACGATGGGAACAATGGTAACTATGGAAACAGTGGTAACTATGGAAACGGTAACTATGGAAACAATGGGAACAATGGAAACAATGGTAACTATGGAAACTATAGGTACAATAGAAACAATGGTTACTATGGAAACCGTGGTAACTATGGCAACGGTAACTATGGAAACAATGGGAACAATGGTAACTATGGAAACCATGGTAACCATGGAAACGGTAACTATGGAAACGATGGGAACAATGGAAACGATGGGAATAATGGAAACAATGGTAACTATGGAAACCGTGGTTACTATGGTAACGGTAACTATGGAAGCGATGGGAACAATGGAAACAATGGTAACTATGGAAACCGTGGCAACTATGGTAACGGTAACTATGGAAACGATGGGAACAATGGTAACTATGGAAACCATGGTAACTATGGAAACGGTAACTATGGAAACGATGGGAACAATGGAAACAATGGTAACTATGGAAACCGTGGTAACTTTGGAAACGGTTACTATGGAAACGATGGGAACAATGGAAACAATGGTAACTATGGAAACCGTGGTAACTGTGGTAACGGTAACTATGGAAACGATGGGAACAATGGTAACTATGGAAACCGTGGTAACTATGGAAACGGTAACTATGGAAACGATGGGAACAATGGAAACAATGGTAACTATGGAAACCGTGGTAACTATGGAAACGGTAACTATGGACACGATGGGAACAATGGAAACAATGGTAACTATGGAAACCGTGGTAACTATGGTAACGGTAACTATGGAAACGATGGGAACAATGAAAACAATGGTAACTATGGAAGCGATGGGAACAATGGAAACAATGGTAAATATGGAAACAATGGGAATAATGGAAACAATGGTTACTATGGAAACCGTGGTAACTATGGTAACGGTAACTATGGAAACGATGGGAACAATGGTAACTATGGAAACCGTGGTAACTATGGAAACGGTAACTATGGAAACAATGGGAACAATGGAAACAATGGTAACTATGGAAACTATAGGTACAATGGAAACAATGGTTACTATGGAAACCGTGGTAACTATGGCAACGGTAACTATGGAAACAATGGGAACAATGGTAACTATGGAAACCATGGTAACCATGGAAACGGTAACTATGGAAACGATGGGAACAATGGAAACGATGGGAATAATGGAAACAATGGTAACTATGGAAACCGTGGTTACTATGGTAACGGTAACTATGGAAGCGATGGGAACAATGGAAACAATGGTAACTATGGAAACCGTGGCAACTATGGTAACGGTAACTATGGAAACGATGGGAACATTGGTAACTATGGAAACCATGGTAACTATGGAAACGGTAACTATGGAAACGATGGGAACAATGGAAACAATGGTAACTATGGAAACCGTGGTAACTATGGAAACGGTAACTATGGACACGATGGGAACAATGGAAACAATGGTAACTATGGAAACCGTGGTAACTATGGTAACGGTAACTATGGAAATGATGGGAACAATGAAAACAATGGTAACTATGGAAGCGATGGGAACAATGGAAACAATGGTAAATATGGAAACAATGGGAATAATGGAAACAATGGTTACTATGGAAACCGTGGTAACTATGGTAACGGTAACTATGGAAACGATGGGAACAATGGTAACTATGGAAACCGTGGTAACTATGGAAACGGTAACTATGGAAACGATGGGAACAATGGAAACAATGTTAGCTATGGAAACGATGGGAACAATGGAAACAATGGTAACTATGGAAACCGTGGTAACTATGGAAACGGTAACTATGGAAACGATGGGAACAATGGAAACCGTGGTAACTATGGAAACCGTGGTAACTATGGAAACGATGGGAACAATGGAAACAATGGTAACTATGTAAACCGTGGTAACTATGGTAACGGTAACTATGGAAACGATGGGAACAATGGTAACTATGGAAACCGTGGTAACTATGGAAACGGTAACTATGGAAACAATGGGAACAATGGAAACAATGTTAACTATGGAAACGATGGGAACAATGGAAACAATGGTAACTATGGAAACCGTGGTAACTATGGAAACGGTAACTATGGAAACGATGGGAACAATGGAAACAATGGTAACTATGGAAACCGTGGTAACTATGGTAACGGTAACTATGGAAACGATGGGAACAATGGTAACTATGGAGACCATGGTAACTATGGAAACGGTAACTATGGAAACAATGGGAAGAATGGAAACGATGGGAACAATGGGAACAATGGGAACTATGGAAACTGTGGTAACGGTAACTATGGAAACGATGGGAACAATGGTAACTATGGAAACCGTGGTAACTATGAAAACGGTAACTATGGAAACAATGGGAACAATGGAAACAATGGAAACGGTGGGAACAATGGAAACAATGGTAACTATGGAAACCGTGGTAACTATGGTTACGGTAACTATGGAAACAATGGGAACAATGGAAACAATGGTAACTATGGAAACAACAGTAACTATAGAAACAGTAACTATAGAAACAGTAACAGAAACATCCTGTTACCCCCATATTTAATACACTGCCTAAAGTACATATAAATTTACAATTTCCTCCCGGTAGACCAATAGTGGCCCGTAATGAGTCTATTCTAGCCCCCCTGTCCATTTATCTTGACAAGATTTTACAACCATATGTGGTCCAAACTAAATCTTTTTTAAAGGATACAACACATTTGCTGAATATTTTGGACAAATGTTTGGTTATGAAAGAGACTATTCTGGTGACAATGGCTATCCAAAGTCTCTACACATCAATTATGCATGATGCAGGGTTAGCGGCAATACAAGAAATTCTTTTGATGTATGATAATTACTCCCCTGAGGCTCAAGAAAGATTTTTTTCTGTCACTACTAGAGGTTGTCCTGCAAGAAAACTATTTTATGTTTCAAGATCAATTTTACAAACAAGTGCAAGGGACAGCCATGGGGAGTAATGTAGTGCCCACTTATGCTAACCTGTATGTGGATCACTTTGACCTCAAGTTTGTATACAATAATCCCCTGTATGAACAATTTTGCCAGTTATATCATCACTATATGGATGATATTGTCATTTTAGGGACAGGGTCGGTGGATAATTTGCTACTGCCAATTACATATATAAATTCCGTGGTGCCCACTCTGCATTTTACTATTACATATGATGTTGAGTCTGTCAGCTTCCTAGATGTAACAATGAAAAAGAAAGGTACCCGGTGGCAAACCGATCTTTATAAGAAAGATACAGAATGTAACAATTGACTGCATTTTTCTAGTTTGCACTCTCCATCATTGAAAAACAATTTGCCTAAATCTCAATTTATGAGAGTGAGATGGATTGTCTCAGAGCCACAGAGAGAGTGTCAAAGACTGGATGAAATGCAGGAGAGGTTTGCGGTGAGAGGATACCCTAAGACGCTCTTAGAGACCGTGAGAAATGAGGTGATTAATATCCCACAAGATGAATTAAGAGCAAAACGGGTTTAAAAGGAGTCCTCGAGAGTGACCTTTGTCAGCAAATATACCACTGCTAGCAATAAGCTTAAGAAAATGATTAACAAACATTGGTATATCTTACAAACTTGTGCACCACAGGTAAAGACCTTCTCTGAACCCCCGCTAATGGCATATAAAAGGGGTAAAATTTTCCGGGATACCTTAGAAAAGGCAGATGTGGGTTCATTGGCAAAACCAGGACAAATATATTTAGGGGTTTCCAAAAAATGGGTACATTCCCCTGACTAAATAGTGCCAGTTGCAGCAATATCACTAAAGGCTCCCAGTTTACGCACCCACAGACAGGACAAAAGGTTGATATTAAAAAGTATTTTACATGCAATTCAACTTTTGTGGTGTACCTAATCAAATGTCCCTGTGGCATAGTATATGTGGGAGTAACCACACAGAAGGTTAAAGACTGTATTAAGCAACATAAATCTAATGTCCGCTGTGGATGTGTACACCTTCCAATCCCAGCACATTTTGCTGAAGCTAGACACACAGTGAGCCAGCTACGGTACCAGGTGATTGATAGCGTAGAACCCTTGAGACGTGGAGGCGATTGGACCCTACAGTTAAAGAAATTAGAGATGAAATGGATACATAAATTAGGTACGCTGGGACCAGGTGGTTTGAACCGGGAGTATACACCAATGCTTTTTATCTAATATGGTTGACCTGATTTTGTGCTATGTGTAACATTGTTTCGTATTTTCTTGTTTTTAGATCAATACAGCTCATACCCTGGGAATGACTGTGTTCAACAATACATGGGTATTTTCGCCCAGGAATAGAGCATACAAATTGTGAGTAATGATTTTAATATGCTGAATTGCTTATTCTTCATATATGCTGAATTGTTCGATTCGATATTCAATATTTGGCAAAGAAATTGACTTTTTATGAACACTGCGAAGTAATTATGGAAACAATGGTAACTATGGAAACAGTAACTATGGAAACAATGGAAACATGGTAACTGTGGAAACAATGGGAACAATGGAAACTACGGAAACCGTGGTTACTATGGTAACGGTAACTATGGAAACAATGGGCACAATGGAAACAATGGTAACTATGGAAACGATGGGAACAATGGAAACAATGGAAACGATGGGAACAATGGTTACTATGGAAACCGTGGTAACTATGGTAACGGTAACTATGGAAACGATGGGAACAATGGTAACTATGGAAACCGTGGTAACTATGGAAACGGTAACTATGGAAACAATGGGAACAATGGAAACAATGGTAACTATGGAAACCGTGGTAATTATGGTAACGGTAACTATGGAAACGATGGGAACAATGGTAACTATGGAAACCGTGGTAACTATGGAAACGGTAACTATGGAAACGATGGGAACAATGGAAACAATGGTAACTATGGAAACGATGGGAACAATGGAAACAATGGTAAATATGGAAACCGTGGTAACTATGGAAACAGTAACTATGGAAACAATGGGAACAATGGAAACAATGGTAACTATGGAAACCGTGGTAACTATGGTAACGGTAACTATGGAAACGATGGGAACAATGGTAACTATGGAAACAGTGGTAACTATGGAAACGGTAACTATGGAAACAATGGGAACAATGGAAACAATGGTAACTATGGAAACTATAGGTACAATAGAAACAATGGTTACTATGGAAACCGTGGTAACTATGGCAACGGTAACTATGGAAACAATGGGAACAATGGTAACTATGGAAACCATGGTAACCATGGAAACGGTAACTATGGAAACGATGGGAACAATGGAAACGATGGGAATAATGGAAACAATGGTAACTATGGAAACCGTGGTTACTATGGTAACGGTAACTATGGAAGCGATGGGAACAATGGAAACAATGGTAACTATGGAAACCGTGGCAACTATGGTAACGGTAACTATGGAAACGATGGGAACAATGGTAACTATGGAAACCATGGTAACTATGGAAACGGTAACTATGGAAACGATGGGAACAATGGAAACAATGGTAACTATGGAAACCGTGGTAACTTTGGAAACGGTTACTATGGAAACGATGGGAACAATGGAAACAATGGTAACTATGGAAACCGTGGTAACTATGGTAACGGTAACTATGGAAACGATGGGAACAATGGTAACTATGGAAACCGTGGTAACTATGGAAACGGTAACTATGGAAACGATGGGAACAATGGAAACAATGGTAACTATGGAAACCGTGGTAACTATGGAAACGGTAACTATGGACACGATGGGAACAATGGAAACAATGGTAACTATGGAAACCGTGGTAACTATGGTAACGGTAACTATGGAAACGATGGGAACAATGAAAACAATGGTAACTATGGAAGCGATGGGAACAATGGAAACAATGGTAAATATGGAAACAATGGGAATAATGGAAACAATGGTTACTATGGAAACCGTGGTAACTATGGTAACGGTAACTATGGAAACGATGGGAACAATGGTAACTATGGAAACCGTGGTAACTATGGAAACGGTAACTATGGAAACGATGGGAACAATGGAAACAATGTTAACTATGGAAACGATGGGAACAATGGAAACAATGGTAACTATGGAAACCGTGGTAACTATGGAAACGGTAACTATGGAAACGATGGGAACAATGGAAACAATGGTAACTATGGAAACCGTGGTAACTATGGTAACGGTAACTATGGAAATGATGGGAACAATGGTAACTTTGGAAACCGTGGTAACTATGGAAACGGTAACTATGGAAACGATGGGAACAATGGAAACCGTGGTAACTATGGAAACCGTGGTAACTATGGAAACGATGGGAACAATGGAAACAATGGTAACTATGTAAACCGTGGTAACTATGGTAACGGTAACTATGGAAACGATGGGAACAATGGAAACAATGGTAACTATGGAAACGATGGGAACAATGGAAACAATGGTTACTATGGAAACCGTGGTAACTATGGTAACTATGGAAACGATGGGAACAATGGTAACTATGGAAACCGTGGTAACTATGGAAACGGTAACTATGGAAACAATGGGAACAATGGAAACAATGTTAACTATGGAAACGATGGGAACAATGGAAACAATGGTAACTATGGAAACCGTGGTAACTATGGAAACGGTAACTATGGAAACGATGGGAACAATGGAAACAATGGTAACTATGGAAACCGTGGTAACTATGGTAACGGTAACTATGGAAACGATGGGAACAATGGTAACTATGGAGACCATGGTAACTATGGAAATGGTAACTATGGAAACAATGGGAAGAATGGAAACGATGGGAACAATGGGAACAATGGGAACTATGGAAACTGTGGTAACGGTAACTATGGAAACGATGGGAACAATGGTAACTATGGAAACCGTGGTAACTATGAAAACGGTAACTATGGAAACAATGGGAACAATGGAAACAATGGAAACGGTGGGAACAATGGAAACAATGGTAACTATGGAAACCGTGGTAACTATGGTTACGGTAACTATGGAAACAATGGGAACAATGGAAACAATGGTAACTATGGAAACAACAGTAACTATAGAAACAGTAACTATAGAAACAGTAACAGAAACATCCTGTTACCCCCATATTTTATACACTGCCTAAAGTACATATAAATTTATAATTTCCTCCCGGTAGACCAATAGTGGCCCGTAATGAGTCTATTCTAGCCCCCCTGTCCATTTATCTTGACAAGATTTTACAACCATATGTGGTCCAAACTAAATCTTTTTTAAAGGATACAACACATTTGCTGAATATTTTGGACAAATGTTTGGTTATGAAAGAGACTATTCTGGTGACAATGGCTATCCAAAGTCTCTACACATCAATTATGCATGATGCAGGGTTAGCGGCAATACAAGAAATTCTTTTGATGTATGATAATTACTCCCCTGAGGCTCAAGAAAGATTTTTTTCTGTCACTACTAGAGGTTGTCCTGCGAGAAAACTATTTTATGTTTCAAGATCAATTTTACAAACAAGTGCAAGGGACAGCCATGGGGAGTAATGTAGTGCCCACTTATGCTAACCTGTATGTGGATCACTTTGACCTCAAGTTTGTATACAATAATCCCCTGTATGAACAATTTTGCCAGTTATATCATCGCTATATGGATGATATTGTCATTTTAGGGACAGGGTCGGTGGATAATTTGCTACTGCCAATTACATATATAAATTCCGTGGTGCCCACTCTGCATTTTACTATTACATATGATGTTGAGTCTGTCAGCTTCCTAGATGTAACAATGAAAAAGAAAGGTACCCGGTGGCAAACCGATCTTTATAAGAAAGATACAGAACGTAACAATTGACTGCATTTTTCTAGTTTGCACTCTCCATCATTGAAAAACAATTTGCCTAAATCTCAATTTATGAGAGTGAGATGGATTGTCTCAGAGCCACAGAGAGAGTGTCAAAGACTGGATGAAATGCAGGAGAGGTTTGCGGTGAGAGGATACCCTAAGACGCTCTTAGAGACCGTGAGAAATGAGGTGATTAATATCCCACAAGATGAATTAAGAGCAAAACGGGTTTAAAAGGAGTCCTCGAGAGTGACCTTTGTCAGCAAATATACCACTGCTAGCAATAAGCTTAAGAAAATGATTAACAAACATTGGTATATCTTACAAACTTGTGCACCACAGGTAAAGACCTTCTCTGAACCCCCGCTAATGGCATATAAAAGGGGTAAAATTTTCCGGGATACCTTAGAAAAGGCAGATGTGGGTTCATTGGCAAAACCAGGACAAATATATTTAGGGGTTTCCAAAAAATGGGTACATTCCCCTGACTAAATAGTGCCAGTTGCAGCAATATCACTAAAGGCTCCCAGTTTACGCACCCACAGACAGGACAAAAGATTGATATTAAAAAGTATTTTACATGCAATTCAACTTTTGTGGTGTACCTAATCAAATGTCCCTGTGGCATAGTATATGTGGGAGTAACCACACAGAAGGTTAAAGACTGTATTAAGCAACATAAATCTAATGTCCGCTGTGGATGTGTACACCTTCCAATCCCAGCACATCTTGCTGAAGCTAGACACACAGTGAGCCAGCTACGGTACCAGGTGATTGATAGCGTAGAACCCTTGAGACGTGGAGGCGATTGGACCCTACAGTTAAAGAAATTAGAGATGAAATGGATACATAAATTAGGTACGCTGGGACCAGGTGGTTTGAACCGGGAGTATACACCAATGCTTTTTATCTAATATGGTTGACCTGATTTTGTGCTATGTGTAACATTGTTTCGTATTTTCTTGTTTTTAGATCAATACAGCTCATACCCTGGGAATGACTGTGTTCAACAATACATGGGTATTTTCGCCCAGGAATAGAGCATACAAATTGTGAGTAATGATTTTAATATGCTGAATTGCTTATTCTTCATATATGCTGAATTGTTCGATTCGATATTCAATATTTGGCAAAGAAATTGACTTTTTATGAACACTGCGAAGTAATTATGGAAACAATGGTAACTATGGAAACAGTAACTATGGAAACAATGGAAACATGGTAACTGTGGAAACAATGGGAACAATGGGAACTACGGAAACCGTGGTTACTATGGTAACGGTAACTATGGAAACAATGGGCACAATGGAAACAATGGTAACTATGGAAACGATGGGAACAATGGAAACAATGGAAACAATGGGAACAATGGTTACTATGGAAACCGTGGTAACTATGGTAACGGTAACTATGGAAACGATGGGAACAATGGTAACTATGGAAACCGTGGTAACTATGGAAACGGTAACTATGGAAACAATGGGAACAATGGAAACAATGGTAACTATGGAAACCGTGGTAATTATGGTAACGGTAACTATGGAAACGATGGGAACAATGGTAACTATGGAAACCGTGGTAACTATGGAAACGGTAACTATGGAAACGATGGGAACAATGGAAACAATGGTAACTATGGAAACGATGGGAACAATGGAAACAATGGTAAATATGGAAACCGTGGTAACTATGGAAACAGTAACTATGGAAACGATGGGAACAATGGAAACAATGGTAACTATGGAAACCGTGGTAACTATGGTAACGGTAACTATGGAAACGATGGGAACAATGGTAACTATGGAAACAGTGGTAACTATGGAAACGGTAACTATGGAAACAATGGGAACAATGGAAACAATGGTAACTATGGAAACTATAGGTACAATGGAAACAATGGTTACTATGGAAACCGTGGTAACTATGGCAACGGTAACTATGGAAACAATGGGAACAATGGTAACTATGGAAACCATGGTAACCATGGAAACGGTAACTATGGAAACGATGGGAACAATGGAAACGATGGGAATAATGGAAACAATGGTAACTATGGAAACCGTGGTTACTATGGTAACGGTAACTATGGAAGCGATGGGAACAATGGAAACAATGGTAACTATGGAAACCGTGGCAACTATGGTAACGGTAACTATGGAAACGATGGGAACAATGGTAACTATGGAAACCATGGTAACTATGGAAACGGTAACTATGGAAACGATGGGAACAATGGAAACAATGGTAACTATGGAAACCGTGGTAACTTTGGAAACGGTTACTATGGAAACGATGGGAACAATGGAAACAATGGTAACTATGGAAACCGTGGTAACTATGGTAACGGTAACTATGGAAACGATGGGAACAATGGTAACTATGGAAACCGTGGTAACTATGGAAACGGTAACTATGGAAACAATGGGAACAATGGAAACAATGGTAACTATGGAAACCGTGGTAATTATGGTAACGGTAACTATGGAAACGATGGGAACAATGGTAACTATGGAAACCGTGGTAACTATGGAAACGGTAACTATGGAAACGATGGGAACAATGGAAACAATGGTAACTATGGAAACGATGGGAACAATGGAAACAATGGTAAATATGGAAACCGTGGTAACTATGGAAACAGTAACTATGGAAACGATGGGAACAATGGAAACAATGGTAACTATGGAAACCGTGGTAACTATGGTAACGGTAACTATGGAAACGATGGGAACAATGGTAACTATGGAAACAGTGGTAACTATGGAAACGGTAACTATGGAAACAATGGGAACAATGGAAACAATGGTAACTATGGAAACTATAGGTACAATGGAAACAATGGTTACTATGGAAACCGTGGTAACTATGGCAACGGTAACTATGGAAACAATGGGAACAATGGTAACTATGGAAACCATGGTAACCATGGAAACGGTAACTATGGAAACGATGGGAACAATGGAAACGATGGGAATAATGGAAACAATGGTAACTATGGAAACCGTGGTTACTATGGTAACGGTAACTATGGAAGCGATGGGAACAATGGAAACAATGGTAACTATGGAAACCGTGGCAACTATGGTAACGGTAACTATGGAAACGATGGGAACAATGGTAACTATGGAAACCATGGTAACTATGGAAACGGTAACTATGGAAACGATGGGAACAATGGAAACAATGGTAACTATGGAAACCGTGGTAACTTTGGAAACGGTTACTATGGAAACGATGGGAACAATGGAAACAATGGTAACTATGGAAACCGTGGTAACTATGGTAACGGTAACTATGGAAACGATGAGAACAATGGTAACTATGGAAACCGTGGTAACTATGGAAACGGTAACAATGGGAACAATGGAAACAATGGTAACTATGGAAACCGTGGTAACTATGGAAACGGTAACTATGGACACGATGGGAACAATGGAAACAATGGTAACTATGGAAACCGTGGTAACTATGGTAACGGTAACTATGGAAACGATGGGAACAATGAAAACAATGGTAACTATGGAAGCGATGGGAACAATGGAAACAATGGTAAATATGGAAACAATGGGAATAATGGAAACAATGGTTACTATGGAAACCGTGGTAACTATGGTAACGGTAACTATGGAAACGATGGGAACAATGGTAACTATGGAAACCGTGGTAACTATGGAAACGGTAACTATGGAAACGATGGGAACAATGGAAACAATGTTAACTATGGAAACGATGGGAACAATGGAAACAATGGTAACTATGGAAACCGTGGTAACTATGGAAACGGTAACTATGGAAACGATGGGAACAATGGAAACAATGGTAACTATGGAAACCGTGGTAACTATGGTAACGGTAACTATGGAAATGATGGGAACAATGGTAACTATGGAAACCGTGGTAACTATGGAAACGGTAACTATGGAAACGATGGGAACAATGGAAACCGTGGTAACTATGGAAACCGTGGTAACTATGGAAACCGTGGTAACTATGGAAACGATGGGAACAATGGAAACAATGGTAACTATGTAAACCGTGGTAACTATGGTAACGGTAACTATGGAAACGATGGGAACAATGGAAACAATGGTAACTATGGAAACGATGGGAACAATGGAAACAATGGTTACTATGGAAACCGTGGTAACTATGGTAACGGTAACTATGGAAACGATGGGAACAATGGTAACTATGGAAACCGTGGTAACTATGGAAATGGTAACTATGGAAACAATGGGAACAATGGAAACAATGTTAACTATGGAAACGATGGGAACAATGGAAACAATGGTAACTATGGAAACCGTGGTAACTATGGAAACGGTAACTATGGAAACGATGGGAACAATGGAAACAATGGTAACTATGGAAACCGTGGTAACTATGGTAACGGTAACTATGGAAACGATGGGAACAATGGTAACTATGGAGACCATGGTAACTATGGAAACGGTAACTATGGAAACAATGGGAAGAATGGAAACGATGGGAACAATGGGAACAATGGGAACTATGGAAACTGTGGTAACGGTAACTATGGAAACGATGGGAACAATGGTAACTATGGAAACCGTGGTAACTATGAAAACGGTAACTATGGAAACAATGGGAACAATGGAAACAATGGAAACGGTGGGAACAATGGAAACAATGGTAACTATGGAAACCGTGGTAACTATGGTTACGGTAACTATGGAAACAATGGGAACAATGGAAACAATGGTAACTATGGAAACAACAGTAACTATAGAAACAGTAACTATAGAAACAGTAACAGAAACATCCTGTTACCCCCATATTTTATACACTGCCTAAAGTACATATAAATTTACAATTTCCTCCCGGTAGACCAATAGTGGCCCGTAATGAGTCTATTCTAGCCCCCCTGTCCATTTATCTTGACAAGATTTTACAACCATATGTGGTCCAAACTAAATCTTTTTTAAAGGATACAACACATTTGCTGAATATTTTGGACAAATGTTTGGTTATGAAAGAGACTATTCTGGTGACAATGGCTATCCAAAGTCTCTACACATCAATTATGCATGATGCAGGGTTAGCGGCAATACAAGAAATTCTTTTGATGTATGATAATTACTCCCCTGAGGCTCAAGAAAGATTTTTTTCTGTCACTACTAGAGGTTGTCCTGCGAGAAAACTATTTTATGTTTCAAGATCAATTTTACAAACAAGTGCAAGGGACAGCCATGGGGAGTAATGTAGTGCCCACTTATGCTAACCTGTATGTGGATCACTTTGACCTCAAGTTTGTATACAATAATCCCCTGTATGAACAATTTTGCCAGTTATATCATCGCTATATGGATGATATTGTCATTTTAGGGACAGGGTCTGTGGATAATTTGCTACTGCCAATTACATATATAAATTCCGTGGTGCCCACTCTGCATTTTACTATTACATATGATGTTGAGTCTGTCAGCTTCCTAGATGTAACAATGAAAAAGAAAGGTACCCGGTGGCAAACCGATCTTTATAAGAAAGATACAGAATGTAACAATTGACTGCATTTTTCTAGTTTGCACTCTCCATCATTGAAAAACAATTTGCCTAAATCTCAATTTATGAGAGTGAGATGGATTGTCTCAGAGCCACAGAGAGAGTGTCAAAGACTGGATGAAATGCAGGAGAGGTTTGCGGTGAGAGGATACCCTAAGACGCTCTTAGAGACCGTGAGAAATGAGGTGATTAATATCCCACAAGATGAATTAAGAGCAAAACGGGTTTAAAAGGAGTCCTCGAGAGTGACCTTTGTCAGCAAATATACCACTGCTAGCAATAAGCTTAAGAAAATGATTAACAAACATTGGTATATCTTACAAACTTGTGCACCACAGGTAAAGACCTTCTCTGAACCCCCGCTAATGGCATATAAAAGGGGTAAAATTTTCCGGGATACCTTAGAAAAGGCAGATGTGGGTTCATTGGCAAAACCAGGACAAATATATTTAGGGGTTTCCAAAAAATGGGTACATTCCCCTGACTAAATAGTGCCAGTTGCAGCAATATCACTAAAGGCTCCCAGTTTACGCACCCACAGACAGGACAAAAGGTTGATATTAAAAAGTATTTTACATGCAATTCAACTTTTGTGGTGTACCTAATCAAATGTCCCTGTGGCATAGTATATGTGGGAGTAACCACACAGAAGGTTAAAGACTGTATTAAGCAACATAAATCTAATGTCCGCTGTGGATGTGTACACCTTCCAATCCCAGCACATTTTGCTGAAGCTAGACACACAGTGAGCCAGCTACGGTACCAGGTGATTGATAGCGTAGAACCCTTGAGACGTGGAGGCGATTGGACCCTACAGTTAAAGAAATTAGAGATGAAATGGATACATAAATTAGGTACGCTGGGACCAGGTGGTTTGAACCGGGAGTATACACCAATGCTTTTTATCTAATATGGTTGACCTGATTTTGTGCTATGTGTAACATTGTTTCGTATTTTCTTGTTTTTAGATCAATACAGCTCATACCCTGGGAATGACTGTGTTCAACAATACATGGGTATTTTCGCCCAGGAATAGAGCATACAAATTGTGAGTAATGATTTTAATATGCTGAATTGCTTATTCTTCATATATGCTGAATTGTTCGATTCGATATTCAATATTTGGCAAAGAAATTGACTTTTTATGAACACTGCGAAGTAATTATGGAAACAATGGTAACTATGGAAACAGTAACTATGGAAACAATGGAAACATGGTAACTGTGGAAACAATGGGAACAATGGGAACTACGGAAACCGTGGTTACTATGGTAACGGTAACTATGGAAACAATGGGCACAATGGAAACAATGGTAACTATGGAAACGATGGGAACAATGGAAACAATGGAAACGATGGGAACAATGGTTACTATGGAAACCGTGGTAACTATGGTAACGGTAACTATGGAAACGATGGGAACAATGGTAACTATGGAAACCGTGGTAACTATGGAAACGGTAACTATGGAAACAATGGGAACAATGGAAACAATGGTAACTATGGAAACCGTGGTAATTATGGTAACGGTAACTATGGAAACGATGGGAACAATGGTAACTATGGAAACCGTGGTAACTATGGAAACGGTAACTATGGAAACGATGGGAACAATGGAAACAATGGTAACTATGGAAACGATGGGAACAATGGAAACAATGGTAAATATGGAAACCGTGGTAACTATGGAAACAGTAACTATGGAAACGATGGGAACAATGGAAACAATGGTAACTATGGAAACCGTGGTAACTATGGTAACGGTAACTATGGAAACGATGGGAACAATGGTAACTATGGAAACAGTGGTAACTATGGAAACGGTAACTATGGAAACAATGGGAACAATGGAAACAATGGTAACTATGGAAACTATAGGTACAATGGAAACAATGGTTACTATGGAAACCGTGGTAACTATGGCAACGGTAACTATGGAAACAATGGGAACAATGGTAACTATGGAAACCATGGTAACCATGGAAACGGTAACTATGGAAACGATGGGAACAATGGAAACGATGGGAATAATGGAAACAATGGTAACTATGGAAACCGTGGTTACTATGGTAACGGTAACTATGGAAGCGATGGGAACAATGGAAACAATGGTAACTATGGAAACCGTGGCAACTATGGTAACGGTAACTATGGAAATGATGGGAACAATGGTAACTATGGAAACCATGGTAACTATGGAAACGGTAACTATGGAAACGATGGGAACAATGGAAACAATGGTAACTATGGAAACCGTGGTAACTATGGAAACGGTTACTATGGAAACGATGGGAACAATGGAAACAATGGTAACTATGGAAACCGTGGTAACTATGGTAACGGTAACTATGGAAACGATGGGAACAATGGTAACTATGGAAACCGTGGTAACTATGGAAACGGTAACTATGGAAACGATGGGAACAATGGAAACAATGGTAACTATGGAAACCGTGGTAACTATGGAAACGGTAACTATGGACACGATGGGAACAATGGAAACAATGGTAACTATGGAAACCGTGGTAACTATGGTAACGGTAACTATGGAAACGATGGGAACAATGAAAACAATGGTAACTATGGAAGCGATGGGAACAATGGAAACAATGGTAAATATGGAAACAATGGGAATAATGGAAACAATGGTTACTATGGAAACCGTGGTAAGTATGGTAACGGTAACTATGGAAACGATGGGAACAATGGTAACTATGGAAACCGTGGTAACTATGGAAACGGTAACTATGGAAACGATGGGAACAATGGAAACAATGTTAACTATGGAAACGATGGGAACAATGGAAACAATGGTAACTATGGAAACCGTGGTAACTATGGAAACGGTAACTATGGAAACGATGGGAACAATGGAAACAATGGTAACTATGGAAACCGTGGTAACTATGGTAACGGTAACTATGGAAATGATGGGAACAATGGTAACTATGGAAACCGTGGTAACTATGGAAACGGTAACTATGGAAACGATGGGAACAATGGAAACAATGGTAACTATGGAAACGATGGGAACAATGGAAACAATGGTTACTATGGAAACCGTGGTAACTATAGTAACGGTAACTATGGAAACGATGGGAACAATGGTAACTATGGAAACCGTGGTAACTATGGAAACGGTAACTATGGAAACAATGGGAACAATGGAAACAATGTTAACTATGGAAACGATGGGAACAATGGAAACGATGGGAACAATGGAAACCGTGGTAACTATGGAAACGGTAACTATGGAAACGATGGGAACAATGGAAACAATGGTAACTATGGAAACCGTGGTAACTATGGTAACGGTAACTATGGAAACGATGGGAACAATGGTAACTATGGAGACCATGGTAACTATGGAAACGGTAACTATGGAAACAATGGGAAGAATGGAAACGATGGAAACGATGGGAACAATGGGAACAATGGGAACTATGGAAACTGTGGTAACGGTAACTATGGAAACGATGGGAACAATGGTAACTATGGAAACCGTGGTACAGATGCAGCCACTTTGGTTTGTCTGTTTGACACAGAATAACTAAACACAGATATCCCATTTATCTCATTTAACACAGAAAACTGTGTCACAACATCCCATCTAATTAAAGCATTCACCATTGTGAACAATGGAGCTTTGGTATGCTAATGAAAAGGTTAAATGCATTAAATGAGTTAAGATGACTTAAGATAACACAGTTTCTTCAATTACCCCTGAGTCATGGCGCATTTAACTCACAAATCCAAGTGGCTTCATCTGTAACTATGAAAACGGTAACTATGGAAACAATGGGAACAATGGAAACAATGGAAACGGTGGGAACAATGGAAACAATGGTAACTATGGAAACCGTGGTAACTATGGTTACGGTAACTATGGAAACAATGGGAACAATGGAAACAATGGTAACTATGGAAACAACAGTAACTATAGAAACAGTAACTATAGAAACAGTAACAGAAACATCCTGTTACCCCCATATTTTATACACTGCCTAAAGTACATATAAATTTACAATTTCCTCCCGGTAGACCAATAGTGGCCCGTAATGAGTCTATTCTAGCCCCCCTGTCCATTTATCTTGACAAGATTTTCCAACCATATGTGGTCCAAACTAAATCTTTTTTAAAGGATACAACACATTTGCTGAATATTTTGGACAAATGTTTGGTTATGAAAGAGACTATTCTGGTGACAATGGCTATCCAAAGTCTCTACACATCAATTATGCATGATGCAGGGTTAGCGGCAATACAAGAAATTATTTTGATGTATGATAATTACTCCCCTGAGGCTCAAGAAAGATTTTTTTCTGTCACTACTAGAGGTTGTCCTGCGAGAAAACTATTTTATGTTTCAAGATCAATTTTACAAACAAGTGCAAGGGACAGCCATGGGGAGTAATGTAGTGCCCACTTATGCTAACCTGTATGTGGATCACTTTGACCTCAAGTTTGTATACAATAATCCCCTGTATGAACAATTTTGCCAGTTATATCATCGCTATATGGATGATATTGTCATTTTAGGGACAGGGTCGGTGGATAATTTGCTACTGCCAATTACATATATAAATTCCGTGGTGCCCACTCTGCATTTTACTATTACATATGATGTTGAGTCTGTCAGCTTCCTAGATGTAACAATGAAAAAGAAAGGTACCCGGTGGCAAACCGATCTTTATAAGAAAGATACAGAATGTAACAATTGACTGCATTTTTCTAGTTTGCACTCTCCATCATTGAAAAACAATTTGCCTAAATCTCAATTTATGAGAGTGAGATGGATTGTCTCAGAGCCACAGAGAAAGTGTCAAAGACTGGATGAAATGCAGGAGAGGTTTGCGGTGAGAGGATACCCTAAGACGCTCTTAGAGACCGTGAGAAATGAGGTGATTAATATCCCACAAGATGAATTAAGAGCAAAACGGGTTTAAAAGGAGTCCTCGAGAGTGACCTTTGTCAGCAAATATACCACTGCTAGCAATAAGCTTAAGAAAATGATTAACAAACATTGGTATATCTTACAAACTTGTGCACCACAGGTAAAGACCTTCTCTGAACCCCCGCTAATGGCATATAAAAGGGGTAAAATTTTCCGGGATACCTTAGAAAAGGCAGATGTGGGTTCATTGGCAAAACCAGGACAAATATATTTAGGGGTTTCCAAAAAATGGGTACATTCCCCTGACTAAATAGTGCCAGTTGCAGCAATATCACTAAAGGCTCCCAGTTTACGCACCCACAGACAGGACAAAAGGTTGATATTAAAAAGTATTTTACATGCAATTCAACTTTTGTGGTGTACCTAATCAAATGTCCCTGTGGCATAGTATATGTGGGAGTAACCACACAGAAGGTTAAAGACTGTATTAAGCAACATAAATCTAATGTCCGCTGTGGATGTGTACACCTTCCAATCCCAGCACATTTTGCTGAAGCTAGACACACAGTGAGCCAGCTACGGTACCAGGTGATTGATAGCGTAGAACCCTTGAGACGTGGAGGCGATTGGACCCTACAGTTAAAGAAATTAGAGATGAAATGGATACATAAATTAGGTACGCTGGGACCAGGTGGTTTGAACCGGGAGTATACACCAATGCTTTTTATCTAATATGGTTGACCTGATTTTGTGCTATGTGTAACATTGTTTCGTATTTTCTTGTTTTTAGATCAATACAGCTCATACCCTGGGAATGACTGTGTTCAACAATACATGGGTATTTTCGCCCAGGAATAGAGCATACAAATTGTGAGTAATGATTTTAATATGCTGAATTGCTTATTCTTCATATATGCTGAATTGTTCGATTCGATATTCAATATTTGGCAAAGAAATTGACTTTTTATGAACACTGCGAAGTAATTATGGAAACAATGGTAACTATGGAAACAGTAACTATGGAAACAATGGAAACATGGTAACTGTGGAAACAATGGGAACAATGGGAACTACGGAAACCGTGGTTACTATGGTAACGGTAACTATGGAAACAATGGGCACAATGGAAACAATGGTAACTATGGAAACGATGGGAACAATGGAAACAATGGAAACGATGGGAACAATGGTTACTATGGAAACCGTGGTAACTATGGTAACGGTAACTATGGAAACAATGGGAACAATGGAAACAATGGTAACTATGGAAACCGTGGTAATTATGGTAACGGTAACTATGGAAACGATGGGAACAATGGTAACTATGGAAACCGTGGTAACTATGGAAACGGTAACTATGGAAACGATGGAAACAATGGTAACTATGGAAACGATGGGAACAATGGAAACAATGGTAAATATGGAAACCGTGGTAACTATGGAAACAGTAACTATGGAAACGATGGGAACAATGGAAACAATGGTAACTATGGAAACCGTGGTAACTATGGTAACGGTAACTATGGAAACGATGGGAACAATGGTAACTATGGAAACAGTGGTAACTATGGAAACGGTAACTATGGAAACAATGGGAACAATGGAAACAATGGTAACTATGGAAACTATAGGTACAATGGAAACAATGGTTACTATGGAAACCGTGGTAACTATGGCAACGGTAACTATGGAAACAATGGGAACAATGGTAACTATGGAAACCATGGTAACCATGGAAACGGTAACTATGGAAACGATGGGAACAATGGAAACGATGGGAATAATGGAAACAATGGTAACTATGGAAACCGTGGTTACTATGGTAACGGTAACTATGGAAGCGATGGGAACAATGGAAACAATGGTAACTATGGAAACCGTGGCAACTATGGTAACGGTAACTATGGAAACGATGGGAACAATGGTAACTATGGAAACCATGGTAACTATGGAAACGGTAACTATGGAAACGATGGGAACAATGGAAACAATGGTAACTATGGAAACCGTGGTAACTTTGGAAACGGTTACTATGGAAACGATGGGAACAATGGAAACAATGGTAACTATGGAAACCGTGGTAACTATGGTAACGGTAACTATGGAAACGATGGGAACAATGGTAACTATGGAAACCGTGGTAACTATGGAAACGGTAACTATGGAAACGATGGGAACAATGGAAACAATGGTAACTATGGAAACCGTGGTAACTATGGAAACGGTAACTATGGACACGATGGGAACAATGGAAACAATGGTAACTATGGAAACCGTGGTAACTATGGTAACGGTAACTATGGAAACGATGGGAACAATGAAAACAATGGTAACTATGGAAGCGATGGGAACAATGGAAACAATGGTAAATATGGAAACAATGGGAATAATGGAAACAATGGTTACTATGGAAACCGTGGTAACTATGGTAACGGTAACTATGGAAACGATGGGAACAATGGTAACTATGGAAACCATGGTAACTATGGAAACGGTAACTATGGAAACGATGGGAACAATGGAAACAATGTTAACTATGGAAACGATGGGAACAATGGAAACAATGGTAACTATGGAAACCGTGGTAACTATGGAAACGGTAACTATGGAAACGATGGGAACAATGGAAACAATGGTAACTATGGAAACCGTGGTAACTATGGTAACGGTAACTATGGAAATGATGGGAACAATGGTAACTATGGAAACCGTGGTAACTATGGAAACGGTAACTATGGAAACGATGGGAACAATGGAAACCGTGGTAACTATGGAAACCGTGGTAACTATGGAAACGATGGGAACAATGGAAACAATGGTAACTATGTAAACCGTGGTAACTATGGTAACGGTAACTATGGAAACGATGGGAACAATGGAAACAATGGTAACTATGGAAACGATGGGAACAATGGAAACAATGGTTACTATGGAAACCGTGGTAACTATGGTAACGGTAACTATGGAAACGATGGGAACAATGGTAACTATGGAAACCGTGGTAACTATGGAAACGGTAACTATGGAAACAATGGGAACAATGGAAACAATGTTAACTATGGAAACGATGGGAACAATGGAAACAATGGTAACTATGGAAACCGTGGTAACTATGGAAACGGTAACTATGGAAACGATGGGAACAATGGAAACAATGGTAACTATGGAAACCGTGGTAACTATGGTAACGGTAACTATGGAAACGATGGGAACAATGGTAACTATGGAGACCATGGTAACTATGGAAACGGTAACTATGGAAACAATGGGAAGAATGGAAACGATGGGAACAATGGGAACAATGGGAACTATGGAAACTGTGGTAACGGTAACTATGGAAACGATGGGAACAATGGTAACTATGGAAACCGTGGTAACTATGAAAACGGTAACTATGGAAACAATGGGAACAATGGAAACAATGGAAACGGTGGGAACAATGGAAACAATGGTAACTATGGAAACCGTGGTAACTATGGTTACGGTAACTATGGAAACAATGGGAACAATGGAAACAATGGTAACTATGGAAACAACAGTAACTATAGAAACAGTAACTATAGAAACAGTAACAGAAACATCCTGTTACCCCCATATTTTATACACTGCCTAAAGTACATATAAATTTACAATTTCCTCCCGGTAGACCAATAGTGGCCCGTAATGAGTCTATTCTAGCCTCCCTGTCCATTTATCTTGACAAGATTTTACAACCATATGTGGTCCAAACTAAATCTTTTTTAAAGGATACAACACATTTGCTGAATATTTTGGACAAATGTTTGGTTATGAAAGAGACTATTCTGGTGACAATGGCTATCCAAAGTCTCTACACATCAATTATGCATGATGCAGGGTTAGCGGCAATACAAGAAATTCTTTTGATGTATGATAATTACTCCCCTGAGGCTCAAGAAAGATTTTTTTCTGTCACTACTAGAGGTTGTCCTGCGAGAAAACTATTTTATGTTTCAAGATCAATTTTACAAACAAGTGCAAGGGACAGCCATGGGGAGTAATGTAGTGCCCACTTATGCTAACCTGTATGTGGATCACTTTGACCTCAAGTTTGTATACAATAATCCCCTGTATGAACAATTTTGCCAGTTATATCATCGCTATATGGATGATATTGTCATTTTAGGGACAGGGTCGGTGGATAATTTGCTACTGCCAATTACATATATAAATTCCGTGGTGCCCACTCTGCATTTTACTATTACATATGATGTTGAGTCTGTCAGCTTCCTAGATGTAACAATGAAAAAGAAAGGTACCCGGTGGCAAACCGATCTTTATAAGAAAGATACAGAACGTAACAATTGACTGCATTTTTCTAGTTTGCACTCTCCATCATTGAAAAACAATTTGCCTAAATCTCAATTTATGAGAGTGAGATGGATTGTCTCAGAGCCACAGAGAGAGTGTCAAAGACTGGATGAAATGCAGGAGAGGTTTGCGGTGAGAGGATACCCTAAGACGCTCTTAGAGACCGTGAGAAATGAGGTGATTAATATCCCACAAGATGAATTAAGAGCAAAACGGGTTTAAAAGGAGTCCTCGAGAGTGACCTTTGTCAGCAAATATACCACTGCTAGCAATAAGCTTAAGAAAATGATTAACAAACATTGGTATATCTTACAAACTTGTGCACCACAGGTAAAGACCTTCTCTGAACCCCCGCTAATGGCATATAAAAGGGGTAAAATTTTCCGGGATACCTTAGAAAAGGCAGATGTGGGTTCATTGGCAAAACCAGGACAAATATATTTAGGGGTTTCCAAAAAATGGGTACATTCCCCTGACTAAATAGTGCCAGTTGCAGCAATATCACTAAAGGCTCCCAGTTTACGCACCCACAGACAGGACAAAAGATTGATATTAAAAAGTATTTTACATGCAATTCAACTTTTGTGGTGTACCTAATCAAATGTCCCTGTGGCATAGTATATGTGGGAGTAACCACACAGAAGGTTAAAGACTGTATTAAGCAACATAAATCTAATGTCCGCTGTGGATGTGTACACCTTCCAATCCCAGCACATCTTGCTGAAGCTAGACACACAGTGAGCCAGCTACGGTACCAGGTGATTGATAGCGTAGAACCCTTGAGACGTGGAGGCGATTGGACCCTACAGTTAAAGAAATTAGAGATGAAATGGATACATAAATTAGGTACGCTGGGACCAGGTGGTTTGAACCGGGAGTATACACTAATGCTTTTTATCTAATATGGTTGACCTGATTTTGTGCTATGTGTAACATTGTTTCGTATTTTCTTGTTTTTAGATCAATACAGCTCATACCCTGGGAATGACTGTGTTCAACAATACATGGGTATTTTCGCCCAGGAATAGAGCATACAAATTGTGAGTAATGATTTTAATATGCTGAATTGCTTATTCTTCATATATGCTGAATTGTTCGATTCGATATTCAATATTTGGCAAAGAAATTGACTTTTTATGAACACTGCGAAGTAATTATGGAAACAATGGTAACTATGGAAACAGTAACTATGGAAACAATGGAAACATGGTAACTGTGGAAACAATGGGAACAATGGGAACTACGGAAACCGTGGTTACTATGGTAACGGTAACTATGGAAACAATGGGCACAATGGAAACAATGGTAACTATGGAAACGATGGGAACAATGGAAACAATGGAAACGATGGGAACAATGGTTACTATGGAAACCGTGGTAACTATGGTAACGGTAACTATGGAAACGATGGGAACAATGGTAACTATGGAAACCGTGGTAACTATGGAAACGGTAACTATGGAAACAATGGGAACAATGGAAACAATGGTAACTATGGAAACCGTGGTAATTATGGTAACGGTAACTATGGAAACGATGGGAACAATGGTAACTATGGAAACCGTGGTAACTATGGAAACGGTAACTATGGAAACGATGGGAACAATGGAAACAATGGTAACTATGGAAACGATGGGAACAATGGAAACAATGGTAAATATGGAAACCGTGGTAACTATGGAAACAGTAACTATGGAAACGATGGGAACAATGGAAACAATGGTAACTATGGAAACCGTGGTAACTATGGTAACGGTAACTATGGAAACGATGGGAACAATGGTAACAATGGAAACAGTGGTAACTATGGAAACGGTAACTATGGAAACAATGGGAACAATGGAAACAATGGTAACTATGGAAACTATAGGTACAATGGAAACAATGGTTACTATGGAAACCGTGGTAACTATGGCAACGGTAACTATGGAAACAATGGGAACAATGGTAACTATGGAAACCATGGTAACCATGGAAACGGTAACTATGGAAACGATGGGAACAATGGAAACGATGGGAATAATGGAAACAATGGTAACTATGGAAACCGTGGTTACTATGGTAACGGTAACTATGGAAGCGATGGGAACAATGGAAACAATGGTAACTATGGAAACCGTGGCAACTATGGTAACGGTAACTATGGAAACGATGGGAACAATGGTAACTATGGAAACCATGGTAACTATGGAAACGGTAACTATGGAAACGATGGGAACAATGGAAACAATGGTAACTATGGAAACCGTGGTAACTTTGGAAACGGTTACTATGGAAACGATGGGAACAATGGAAACAATGGTAACTATGGAAACCATGGTAACTATGGTAACGGTAACTATGGAAACGATGGGAACAATGGTAACTATGGAAACCGTGGTAACTATGGAAACGGTAACTATGGGAACAATGGAAACAATGGTAACTATGGAAACCGTGGTAACTATGGAAACGGTAACTATGGACACGATGGGAACAATGGAAACAATGGTAACTATGGAAACCGTGGTAACTATGGTAACGGTAACTATGGAAACGATGGGAACAATGAAAACAATGGTAACTATGGAAGCGATGGGAACAATGGAAACAATGGTAAATATGGAAACAATGGGAATAATGGAAACAATGGTTACTATGGAAACCGTGGTAACTATGGTAACGGTAACTATGGAAACGATGGGAACAATGGTAACTATGGAAACCGTGGTAACTATGGAAACGGTAACTATGGAAACGATGGGAACAATGGAAACAATGTTAACTATGGAAACGATGGGAACAATGGAAACAATGGTAACTATGGAAACCGTGGTAACTATGGAAACGGTAACTATTGAAACGATGGGAACAATGGAAACAATGGTAACTATGGAAACCGTGGTAACTATGGTAACGGTAACTATGGAAATGATGGGAACAATGGTAACTATGGAAACCGTGGTAACTATGGAAACGGTAACTATGGAAACAATGGGAACAATGGAAACCGTGGTAACTATGGAAACCGTGGTAACTATGGAAACCGTGGTAACTATGGAAACGATGGGAACAATGGAAACAATGGTAACTATGTAAACCGTGGTAACTATGGTAACGGTAACTATGGAAACGATGGGAACAATGGAAACAATGGTAACTATGGAAACGATGGGAACAATGGAAACAATGGTTACTATGGAAACCGTGGTAACTATGGTAACGGTAACTATGGAAACGATGGGAACAATGGTAACTATGGAAACCGTGGTAACTATGGAAATGGTAACTATGGAAACAATGGGAACAATGGAAACAATGTTAACTATGGAAACGATGGGAACAATGGAAACAATGGTAACTATGGAAACCGTGGTAACTATGGAAACGGTAACTATGGAAACGATGGGAACAATGGAAACAATGGTAACTATGGAAACCGTGGTAACTATGGTAACGGTAACTATGGAAACGATGGGAACAATGGTAACTATGGAGACCATGGTAACTATGGAAACGGTAACTATGGAAACAATGGAAACGATGGGAACAATGGGAACAATGGGAACTATGGAAACTGTGGTAACGGTAACTATGGAAACGATGGGAACAATGGTAACTATGGAAACCGTGGTAACTATGAAAACGGTAACTATGGAAACAATGGGAACAATGGAAACAATGGAAACGGTGGGAACAATGGAAACAATGGTAACTATGGAAACCGTGGTAACTATGGTTACGGTAACTATGGAAACAATGGGAACAATGGAAACAATGGTAACTATGGAAACAACAGTAACTATAGAAACAGTAACTATAGAAACAGTAACAGAAACATCCTGTTACCCCCATATTTTATACACTGCCTAAAGTACATATAAATTTACAATTTCCTCCCGGTAGACCAATAGTGGCCCGTAATGAGTCTATTCTAGCCCCCCTGTCCATTTATCTTGACAAGATTTTACAACCATATGTGGTCCAAACTAAATCTTTTTTAAAGGATACAACACATTTGCTGAATATTTTGGACAAATGTTTGGTTATGAAAGAGACTATTCTGGTGACAATGGCTATCCAAAGTCTCTACACATCAATTATGCATGATGCAGGGTTAGCGGCAATACAAGAAATTCTTTTGATGTATGATAATTACTCCCCTGAGGCTCAAGAAAGATTTTTTTCTGTCACTACTAGAGGTTGTCCTGCGAGAAAACTATTTTATGTTTCAAGATCAATTTTACAAACAAGTGCAAGGGACAGCCATGGGGAGTAATGTAGTGCCCACTTATGCTAACCTGTATGTGGATCACTTTGACCTCAAGTTTGTATACAATAATCCCCTGTATGAACAATTTTGCCAGTTATATCATCGCTATATGGATGATATTGTCATTTTAGGGACAGGGTCGGTGGATAATTTGCTACTGCCAATTACATATATAAATTCCGTGGTGCCCACTCTGCATTTTACTATTACATATGATGTTGAGTCTGTCAGCTTCCTAGATGTAACAATGAAAAAGAAAGGTACCCGGTGGCAAACCGATCTTTATAAGAAAGATACAGAATGTAACAATTGACTGCATTTTTCTAGTTTGCACTCTCCATCATTGAAAAACAATTTGCCTAAATCTCAATTTATGAGAGTGAGATGGATTGTCTCAGAGCCACAGAGAGAGTGTCAAAGACTGGATGAAATGCAGGAGAGGTTTGCGGTGAGAGGATACCCTAAGACGCTCTTAGAGACCGTGAGAAATGAGGTGATTAATATCCCACAAGATGAATTAAGAGCAAAACGGGTTTAAAAGGAGTCCTCGAGAGTGACCTTTGTCAGCAAATATACCACTGCTAGCAATAAGCTTAAGAAAATGATTAACAAACATTGGTATATCTTACAAACTTGTGCACCACAGGTAAAGACCTTCTCTGAACCCCCGCTAATGGCATATAAAAGGGGTAAAATTTTCCGGGATACCTTAGAAAAGGCAGATGTGGGTTCATTGGCAAAACCAGGACAAATATATTTAGGGGTTTCCAAAAAATGGGTACATTCCCCTGACTAAATAGTGCCAGTTGCAGCAATATCACTAAAGGCTCCCAGTTTACGCACCCACAGACAGGACAAAAGGTTGATATTAAAAAGTATTTTACATGCAATTCAACTTTTGTGGTGTACCTAATCAAATGTCCCTGTGGCATAGTATATGTGGGAGTAACCACACAGAAGGTTAAAGACTGTATTAAGCAACATAAATCTAATGTCCGCTGTGGATGTGTACACCTTCCAATCCCAGCACATTTTGCTGAAGCTAGACACACAGTGAGCCAGCTACGGTACCAGGTGATTGATAGCGTAGAACCCTTGAGACGTGGAGGCGATTGGACCCTACAGTTAAAGAAATTAGAGATGAAATGGATACATAAATTAGGTACGCTGGGACCAGGTGGTTTGAACCGGGAGTATACACCAATGCTTTTTATCTAATATGGTTGACCTGATTTTGTGCTATGTGTAACATTGTTTCGTATTTTCTTGTTTTTAGATCAATACAGCTCATACCCTGGGAATGACTGTGTTCAACAATACATGGGTATTTTCGCCCAGGAATAGAGCATACAAATTGTGAGTAATGATTTTAATATGCTGAATTGCTTATTCTTCATATATGCTGAATTGTTCGATTCGATATTCAATATTTGGCAAAGAAATTGACTTTTTATGAACACTGCGAAGTAATTATGGAAACAATGGTAACTATGGAAACAGTAACTATGGAAACAATGGAAACATGGTAACTGTGGAAACAATGGGAACAATGGGAACTACGGAAACCGTGGTTACTATGGTAACGGTAACTATGGAAACAATGGGCACAATGGAAACAATGGTAACTATGGAAACGATGGGAACAATGGAAACAATGGAAACGATGGGAACAATGGTTACTATGGAAACCGTGGTAACTATGGTAACGGTAACTATGGAAACGATGGGAACAATGGTAACTATGGAAACCGTGGTAACTATGGAAACGGTAACTATGGAAACAATGGGAACAATGGAAACAATGGTAACTATGGAAACCGTGGTAATTATGGTAACGGTAACTATGGAAACGATGGGAACAATGGTAACTATGGAAACCGTGGTAACTATGGAAACGGTAACTATGGAAACGATGGGAACAATGGAAACAATGGTAACTATGGAAACGATGGGAACAATGGAAACAATGGTAAATATGGAAACCGTGGTAACTATGGAAACAGTAACTATGGAAACGATGGGAACAATGGAAACAATGGTAACTATGGAAACCGTGGTAACTATGGTAACGGTAACTATGGAAACGATGGGAACAATGGTAACTATGGAAACAGTGGTAACTATGGAAACGGTAACTATGGAAACAATGGGAACAATGGAAACAATGGTAACTATGGAAACTATAGGTACAATGGAAACAATGGTTACTATGGAAACCGTGGTAACTATGGCAACGGTAACTATGGAAACAATGGGAACAATGGTAACTATGGAAACCATGGTAACCATGGAAACGGTAACTATGGAAACGATGGGAACAATGGAAACGATGGGAATAATGGAAACAATGGTAACTATGGAAACCGTGGTTACTATGGTAACGGTAACTATGGAAGCGATGGGAACAATGGAAACAATGGTAACTATGGAAACCGTGGCAACTATGGTAACGGTAACTATGGAAATGATGGGAACAATGGTAACTATGGAAACCATGGTAACTATGGAAACGGTAACTATGGAAACGATGGGAACAATGGAAACAATGGTAACTATGGAAACCGTGGTAACTATGGAAACGGTTACTATGGAAACGATGGGAACAATGGAAACAATGGTAACTATGGAAACCGTGGTAACTATGGTAACGGTAACTATGGAAACGATGGGAACAATGGTAACTATGGAAACCGTGGTAACTATGGAAACGGTAACTATGGAAACGATGGGAACAATGGAAACAATGGTAACTATGGAAACCGTGGTAACTATGGAAACGGTAACTATGGACACGATGGGAACAATGGAAACAATGGTAACTATGGAAACCGTGGTAACTATGGTAACGGTAACTATGGAAACGATGGGAACAATGAAAACAATGGTAACTATGGAAGCGATGGGAACAATGGAAACAATGGTAAATATGGAAACAATGGGAATAATGGAAACAATGGTTACTATGGAAACCGTGGTAAGTATGGTAACGGTAACTATGGAAACGATGGGAACAATGGTAACTATGGAAACCGTGGTAACTATGGAAACGGTAACTATGGAAACAATGGGAACAATGGAAACAATGTTAACTATGGAAACGATGGGAACAATGGAAACAATGGTAACTATGGAAACCGTGGTAACTATGGAAACGGTAACTATGGAAACGATGGGAACAATGGAAACAATGGTAACTATGGAAACCGTGGTAACTATGGTAACGGTAACTATGGAAATGATGGGAACAATGGTAACTATGGAAACCGTGGTAACTATGGAAACGGTAACTATGGAAACGATGGGAACAATGGAAACAATGGTAACTATGGAAACGATGGGAACAATGGAAACAATGGTTACTATGGAAACCGTGGTAACTATAGTAACGGTAACTATGGAAACGATGGGAACAATGGTAACTATGGAAACCGTGGTAACTATGGAAACGGTAACTATGGAAACAATGGGAACAATGGAAACAATGTTAACTATGGAAACGATGGGAACAATGGAAACAATGGTAACTATGGAAACCGTGGTAACTATGGAAACGGTAACTATGGAAACGATGGGAACAATGGAAACAATGGTAACTATGGAAACCGTGGTAACTATGGTAACGGTAACTATGGAAACGATGGGAACAATGGTAACTATGGAGACCATGGTAACTATGGAAACGGTAACTATGGAAACAATGGGAAGAATGGAAACGATGGAAACGATGGGAACAATGGGAACAATGGGAACTATGGAAACTGTGGTAACGGTAACTATGGAAACGATGGGAACAATGGTAACTATGGAAACCGTGGTACAGATGCAGCCACTTTGGTTTGTCTGTTTGACACAGAATAACTAAACACAGATATCCCATTTATCTCATTTAACACAGAAAACTGTGTCACAACATCCCATCTAATTAAAGCATTCACCATTGTGAACAATGGAGCTTTGGTATGCTAATGAAAAGGTTAAATGCATTAAATGAGTTAAGATGACTTAAGATAACACAGTTTCTTCAATTACCCCTGAGTCATGGCGCATTTAACTCACAAATCCAAGTGGCTTCATCTGTAACTATGAAAACGGTAACTATGGAAACAATGGGAACAATGGAAACAATGGAAACGGTGGGAACAATGGAAACAATGGTAACTATGGAAACCGTGGTAACTATGGTTACGGTAACTATGGAAACAATGGGAACAATGGAAACAATGGTAACTATGGAAACAACAGTAACTATAGAAACAGTAACTATAGAAACAGTAACAGAAACATCCTGTTACCCCCATATTTTATACACTGCCTAAAGTACATATAAATTTACAATTTCCTCCCGGTAGACCAATAGTGGCCCGTAATGAGTCTATTCTAGCCCCCCTGTCCATTTATCTTGACAAGATTTTACAACCATATGTGGTCCAAACTAAATCTTTTTTAAAGGATACAACACATTTGCTGAATATTTTGGACAAATGTTTGGTTATGAAAGAGACTATTCTGGTGACAATGGCTATCCAAAGTCTCTACACATCAATTATGCATGATGCAGGGTTAGCGGCAATACAAGAAATTCTTTTGATGTATGATAATTACTCCCCTGAGGCTCAAGAAAGATTTTTTTCTGTCACTACTAGAGGTTGTCCTGCGAGAAAACTATTTTATGTTTCAAGATCAATTTTACAAACAAGTGCAAGGGACAGCCATGGGGAGTAATGTAGTGCCCACTTATGCTAACCTGTATGTGGATCACTTTGACCTCAAGTTTGTATACAATAATCCCCTGTATGAACAATTTTGCCAGTTATATCATCGCTATATGGATGATATTGTCATTTTAGGGACAGGGTCGGTGGATAATTTGCTACTGCCAATTACATATATAAATTCCGTGGTGCCCACTCTGCATTTTACTATTACATATGATGTTGAGTCTGTCAGCTTCCTAGATGTAACAATGAAAAAGAAAGGTACCCGGTGGCAAACCGATCTTTATAAGAAAGATACAGAACGTAACAATTGACTGCATTTTTCTAGTTTGCACTCTCCATCATTGAAAAACAATTTGCCTAAATCTCAATTTATGAGAGTGAGTTGGATTGTCTCAGAGCCACAGAGAGAGTGTCAAAGACTGGATGAAATACAGGAGAGGTTTGCGGTGAGAGGATACCCTAAGACGCTCTTAGAGACCGTGAGAAATGAGGTGATTAATATCCCACAAGATGAATTAAGAGCAAAACGGGTTTAAAAGGAGTCCTCGAGAGTGACCTTTGTCAGCAAATATACCACTGCTAGCAATAAGCTTAAGAAAATGATTAACAAACATTGGTATATCTTACAAACTTGTGCACCACAGGTAAAGACCTTCTCTGAACCCCCGCTAATGGCATATAAAAGGGGTAACATTTTCCGGGATACCTTAGAAAAGGCAGATGTGGGTTCATTGGCAAAACCAGGACAAATATATTTAGGGGTTTCCAAAAAATGGGTACATTCCCCTGACTAAATAGTGCCAGTTGCAGCAATATCACTAAAGGCTCCCAGTTTACGCACCCACAGACAGGACAAAAGATTGATATTAAAAATATTTTACATGCAATTCAACTTTTGTGGTGTACCTAATCAAATGTCCCTGTGGCATAGTATATGTGGGAGTAACCACACAGAAGGTTAAAGACTGTATTAAGCAACATAAATCTAATGTCCGCTGTGGATGTGTACACCTTCCAATCCCAGCACATTTTGCTGAAGCTAGACACACAGTGAGCCAGCTACGGTACCAGGTGATTGATAGCGTAGAACCCTTGAGACGTGGAGGCGATTGGACCCTACAGTTAAAGAAATTAGAGATCAAATGGATACATAAATTAGGTACGCTGGGACCAGGTGGTTTGAACCGGGAGTATACACCAATGCTTTTTATCTAATATGGTTGACCTGATTTTGTGCTATGTGTAACATTGTTTCGTATTTTCTTGTTTTTAGATCAATACAGCTCATACCCTGGGAATGACTGTGTTCAACAATACATGGGTATTTTCGCCCAGGAATAGAGCATACAAATTGTGAGTAATGACTTTAATATGCTGAATTGCTTATTCTTCATATATGCTGAATTGTTCGATCCGATATTCAATATTTGGCAAAGACATTGACTTTTTATGAACACTGCGCAGTAATTATGGAAACAATGGTAACTATGGAAACAGTAACTATGGAAACAATGGAAACATGGTAACTGTGGAAACAATGGGAACTATGGAAACCGTGGTTACTATGGTAACGGTAACTATGGAAACGATGGGAACAATGGAAACAATGGTAACTATGGAAACGATGGGAACAATGGAAACAATGGAAACGATGGGAACAATGGTTACTATGGAAACCGTGGTAACTATGGTAACGGTAACTATGGAAACGATGGGAACAATGGTAACTATGGAAACCGTGGTAACTATGGAAACGGTAACTATGGAAACAATGGGAACAATGGAAACAATGGTAACTATGGAAACCGTGGTAATTATGGTAACGGTAACTATGGAAACGATGGGAACAATGGTAACTATGGAAACCGTGGTAACTATGGAAACGGTAACTATGGAAACGATGGGAACAATGGAAACAATGGTAACTATGGAAACGATGGGAACAATGGAAACAATGGTAAATATGGAAACCGTGGTAACTATGGAAACAGTAACTATGGAAACGATGGGAACAATGGAAACAATGGTAACTATGGAAACCGTGGTAACTATGGTAACGGTAACTATGGAAATGATGGGAACAATGGTAACTATGGAAACAGTGGTAACTATGGAAACGGTAACTATGGAAACAATGGGAACAATGGAAACAATGGTAACTATGGAAACTATAGGTACAATGGAAACAATGGTTACTATGGAAACCGTGGTAACTATGGCAACGGTAACTATGGAAACAATGGGAACAATGGTAACTATGGAAACCATGGTAACCATGGAAACGGTAACTATGGAAACGATGGGAACAATGGAAACAATGGGAACAATGGAAACAATGGTAACTATGGAAACCGTGGATACTATGGTAACGGTAACTATGGAAGCGATGGGAACAATGGAAACAATGGTAACTATGGAAACCGTGGTAACTATGGTAACGGTAACTATGGAAACGATGGGAACAATGGTAACTATCCAAACCGTGGTAACTATGGAAACTGTAACTATGGAAATGATGGGAACAATGGAAACAATGGTAACTATGGAAACCGTGGTAACTATGGTAACGTTAACTATGGAAACGATGGGAACAATGGTAACTATCCAAACCGTGGTAACTATGGAAACGGTAACTATGGAAATGATGGGAACAATGGAAACAATGGTAACTATGGAAACCGTGGTAACTATGGAAACGGTTACTATGGAAACGATGGGAACAATGGAAACAATGGTAACTATGGAAACCGTGGTAACTATGGAAACGGTAACTGTGGAAACGATGGGAACAATGGAAACAATGGTAACTATGGAAACCGTGGTAACTATGGTAACGGTAACTATGGAAACGATGGGAACAATGGTAACTATGGAGACCATGGTAACTATGGAAACGGTAACTATGGAAACAATGGGAACAATGGAAACGATGGAAACGATGGGAACAATGGGAACTATGGAAACTGTGGTAACGGTAACTATGGAAACGATGGGAACAATGGTAACTATGGAAACCGTGGTAACTATGGAAACGGTAACTATGGAAACGATGGGAACAATGGAAACAATGGAAACGGTGGGAACAATGGAAACAATGGTAACTATGGAAACCGTGGTAACTATGGTCACGGTAACTATGGAAACAATGGGAACAATGGAAACAATGGTAACTATGGAAACAACAGTAACTATAGAAACAGTAACTATAGAAACAGTAACAGAAACATCCTGTTACCCCCATATTTTATACACTGCCTAAAGTACATATAAATTTACAATTTCCTCCCGGTAGACAATTGTGGCCCGTAATGAGTCTATTCTAGCCCCCCTGTCCATTTATCTTGATAAGATTTTACAACCATATGTGGTCCAAACTAAATCTTTTTTAAAGGATACAACACATTTGCTGAATATTTTGGACAAATATATGGTTATGAAAGTGACTATTCTGGTGACAATGGCTATCCAAAGTCTCTACACGTCAATTATGCATGATGCAGGGTTAGCGGCAATACAAGAAATTCTTTTGATGTATGATAATTACTCCCCTGAGGCTCAAGAAAGATTTGTTTCTGTCACTACTAGAGGTTGTCCTGCGAGAAAACTATTTTATGTTTCAAGATCAATTTTACAAACAAGTGCAAGGGACAGCCATGCGGTGTAATGCAGTGCCCACTTATGCTAACCTGTATGTGGATCACTTTGACCTCAAGTTTGTATACATTAATCCCCTGTATGAACAATTTTGCCAGTTATATCATCGCTATATGGATGATATTGTCATTTTAGGGACAGGGTCGGTGGATAATTTGCTACTGTTCATTACATATATAAATTCCGTGGTGCCCACTCTGCATTTTACTATTACATATGATGTTGAGTCTGTCAGCTTCCTAGATGTAACAATGAAAAAGAAAGGTACCCGGTGGCAAACCGATCTTTATAAGAAAGATACAGAACGTAACAATTGACTGCATTTTTCTAGTTTGCACTCTCCATCATTGAAAAACAATTTGCCTAAATCTCAATTTATGAGAGTGAGATGGATTGTCTCAGAGCCACAGAGAGAGTGTCAAAGACTGGATGAAATGCAGGATAGGTTTGCGGTGAGAGGATACCCTAAGACGCTCTTAGAGACCATGAGAAATGAGGTGATTAATATCCCACAAGATGAATTAAGAGCAAAAAGGGTTAAAAAGGAGTCCTCGAGAGTGACCTTTGTCAGCAAATATACCACTGCTAGCAATAAGCTTAAGAAAATGATTAACAAACATTGGTATATCTTACAAACTTGTGCACCACAGGTAAAGACCTTCTCTGAACCCCCGCTAATGGCATATAAAAGGCGTAACATTTTCCGGGATACCTTAGAAAAGGCAGATGTGGGTTCATTAGCAAAACCAGGACAAATATATTTAGGGGTTTCCAAAAAATGGGTACATTCCCCTGACTAAATAGTGCCAGTTGCAGCAATATCACTAAAGGCTCCCAGTTTACACACCCACAGACAGGACAAAAGATTGATATTAAAAAGTATTTTACATGCAATTCAACTTTTGTGGTGTACCTAATCAAATGTCCCTGTGGCATAGTATATGTGGGAGTAACCACACAGAAGGTTAAAGACTGTATTAAGCAACATAAATCTAATGTCCGCTGTGGATGTGTACACCTTCCAATCCCAGCACATCTTGCTGAAGCTAGACACACAGTGAGCCAGCTACGGTACCAGGTGATTGATAGCGTAGAACCCTTGAGACGTGGAGGCGATTGGACCCTACAGTTAAAGAAATTAGAGATGAAATGGATACATAAATTAGGTACGCTGGGACCAGGTGGTTTGAACCGGGAGTATACACCAATGCTTTTTATCTAATATGGTTGACCTGATTTTGTGCTATGTGTAACATTGTTTCGTATTTTCTTGTTTTTAGATCAATACAGCTCATACCCTGGGAATGACTGTGTTCAACAATACATAGGTATTTTCGCCCAGGAATAGAGCAAACAAATTGTGAGTAATGATTTTAATATGCTGAATTGTTCATTCTTCATATATGCTGAATTGTTCGATTCGATATTCAATATTTGGCAAAGAAATGGACTTTTTATGAACACTGCGCAGTAATTATGGAAACAATGGTAACTGTGGAAACAATGGGAACTATGGAAACCGTGGTTACTATGGTAACGGTAACTATGGAAACGATGGGAACAATGGAAACAATGGTAACTATGGAAATGATGGGAACAATGGAAACAATGAAAACAATGGGAACAATGGTTACTATGGAAACCGTGGTAACTATGGTAACGGTAACTATGGAAACTATGGGAACAATGGTAACTATGGAAACCGTGGTAACTATGGAAACGGTAACTATGGAAACGATGGGAACAATGGAAACAATGGTAACTATGGAAACCGTGGTAACTATGGTAACGGTAAATATGGAAACGATGGGAACAATGGTAACTATGGAAACGGTAACTATGGAAACAATGGGAACAATGGAAACAATGGTAACTATGGAAACTATAGGTACAATGGAAACAATGGTTACTATGGAAACCGTGGTAACTATGGCAACGGTAACTATGGAAACAATGGGAACAATGGTAACTATGGAAACCATGGTAACCATGGAAACGGTAACTATGGAAACGATGGGAACAATGGAAACAATGGTAACTATGGAAACGATGGGAACAATGGAAACAATGGTAAATATGGAAACAGTGGTAAATATGGAAACCGTGGTAACTATGGAAACGATGGGAACAATGGAAACAATGGTAACTATGGAAACCGTGGTAACTATGGTAACGGTAACTATGGAAACGATGGGAACAATGGAAACAATGGTAACTATGGAAACGATGGGAACAATGGAAACAATGATAACTATGGAAACTATGGGTACAATGGAAACAATGGTTACTATGGAAACCGTGGAAACTATGGTAACGGTAACTATGGAAACAATGGGAACAATGGTAACTATGGAAACCATGGTAACCATGGAAACGGTAACTATGGAAACGATGGGAACAATGGAAACTATGGTAACTATGGAAACGATGGGAACAATGGAAACAATGGTAACTATGGAAACCGTGGTTACTATGGTAACGGTAACTATGGAAGCGATGGGAACAATGGAAACAATGGTAACTATGGAAACCGTGGTAACTATGGTAACGGTAACTATGGAAACGATGGGAACAATGGTAACTATGGAAACCGTGGTAACTATGGAAACGGTAACTATGGAAACGATGAGAACAATGGAAACAATGGTAACTATGGAAACCGTGGTAACTATGGAAACGGTAACTATGGAAATGATGGGAACAATGGAAACAATGTTAACTATGGAAACTGTGGTAACTATGGTAATGGTAACTATGGAAACGATGGGAACAATGGAAACAATGGTAACTATGGAAGCGATGGGAACAATGGAAACAATGGTAAATATGGAAAAGATGGGAATAATGGAAACAATGGTTACTATGGAAACCGTGGTAACTATGGTAACGGTAACTATGGAAATGATGGGAACAATGGTAACTATGGAAACCATGGTAACTATGGAAACGGTAACTATGGAAACGATGGGAACAATGGAAACAATGTTAACTATGGAAACGATGGGAACAATGGAAACAATGGTAACTATGGAAACCGTGGTAACTATGGAAACGGTAACTATGGAAACGATGGGAATGGAAACAATGGTGACTATGGAAACCATGGTAACTATGGTAACGGTAACTATGGAAATGATGGGAACAATGGTAACTATGGAGACCATGGTAACTATGGAAACGGTAACTATGGAAACAATGGGAACAATGGAAACAATGGATACGATGGGAACAATGGGAACAATGGGAACTATGGAAACCGTGGTAACTATGGTAACGGTAACTATGGAAACGATGGGAACAATGGTAACTATGGAAACCATGGTAACTATGGAAATGATAACTATGGAAACGATGGGATCAATAGAAACAATGGAAACGATGGGAACAATGGAAACAATGGTAACTATGGAAACCGTGGTAACTATGGTTACGGTAACTATGGAAACGATGGGAACAATGGTAACTATGGAAACAACAGTAACTATAGAAACAGTAACTATAGAAACAGTAACAAACATCCTGTTACCCCCATATTTTATACACTGCCTAAAGTACATAAAAATTTACAATTTCCTCCCGGTAGACCAATAGTGGCCCGTAATGAGTCTATTCTAGCCCCCCTGTCCATTTATCTTGACAAGATTTTACAACCATATGTGGTCCAAACTAAATCTTTTTTAAAGGATACAACACATTTGCTGAATATTGTGGACAAATGTATGGTTATGAAAGAGACTATTCTGGTGACAATGGCTATCCAAAGTCTCTACACATCAATTATGCATGATGCAGGGTTAGCGGCAATACAAGAAATTCTTTTGATGTATGATAATTACTCCCCTGAGGCTCAAGAAAGATTTTTTTCTGTCACTACTAGAGGTTGTCCTGCGAGAAAACTATTTTATGTTTCAAGATCAATTTTACAAACAAGTGCAAGGGACAGCCATGGGGAGTAATGTAGTGCCCACTTATGCTAACCTGTATGTGGATCACTTTGAACGCAAATTTGTATACATTAATCCCCTGTATGAACAATTTTGCCAGTTATATCATCGCTATATAGATGATATTGTCATTTTAGGGACAGGGTCGGTGGATAATTTGCTACTGTTCATTACATATATAAATTCCGTGGTGCCCACTCTGCATTTTACTATTACATATGATGTTGAGTCTGTCAGCTTCTTAGATGTAACAATGAAAAAGAAAGGTACCCGGTGGCAAACCGATCTTTATAAGAAAGATACAGAACGTAACAATTGACTGCATTTTTCTAGTTTCCACTCTCCATCATTGAAAAACAATTTGCCTAAATCTCAATTTATGAGAGTGAGATGGATTGTCTCAGAGCCACTGAGAGAGTGTCAAAGACTGGATGAAATGAAGGAGAGGTTTGCGGTGAGAGGATACCCTAAGACGCTCTTAGAGACCATGAGAAATGAGGTGATTAATATCCCACAAGATGAATTAAAAGCAAAAAGGGTTAAAAAGAAGTCCTCGAGAGTGACCTTTGTCAGCAAATATACCACTGCTAGCAATAAGCTTAAGAAAATGATTAACAAACATTGGTATATCTTACAAACTTGTGCACCACAGGTAAAGACCTTCTCTGAACCCCCGCTAATGGCATATAAAAGGCGTAACATTTTCCGGGATACCTTAGAAAAGGCAGATGTGGGTTCATTAGCAAAACCAGGACAAATATATTTAGGGGTTTCCAAAAAATGGGTACATTCCCCTGACTAAATAGTGCCAGTTGCAGCAATATCACTAAAGGCTCCCAGTTTACGCACCCACAGACAGGACAAAAGATTGATATTAAAAAGTATTTTACATGCAATTCTACTTTTGTGGTGTACCTAATCAAATGTCCCTGTGGCATAGTATATGTGGGAGAAACCACACAGAAGGTTAAAGACTGTATTAAGCAACATAAATCTAATGTCCGCTGTGGATGTGTACACCTTCCAATCCCAGCACATCTTGCTGAAGCTAGACACACAGTGAGCCAGCTACGGTACCAGGTGATTGATAGCGTAGAACCCTTGAGACGTGGAGGCGATTGGACCCTACAGTTAAAGAAATTAGAGATGAAATGGATACATAAATTAGGTACGCTGGGACCAGGTGATTTGAACCGGGAGTATACACCAATGCTTTTTATCTAATATGGTTGACCTGATTTTGTGCTATGTGTAACATTGTTTCGTATTTTCTGGTTTTTAGATCAATACAGCTCATACCCTGGGAATGACTGTGTTCAACAATACATGGGTATTTTCGCCCAGGAATAGAGCAAACAAATTGTGAGTAATGATTTTAATATGCTGAATTGTTCATTCTTCATATATGCTGAATTGTTCGATTCGATATTCAATATTTGGCAAAGAAATGGACTTTTTATGAACACTGCGCAGTAATTATGGAAACAATGGTAACTATGGAAACAATGGGAACAATGGAAACATGGTAACTGTGGAAACAATGGGAACTATGGAAACCGTGGTTACTATGGTAACGGTAACTATGGAAACAATGGGTACAATGGAAACAATGGTAACTATGGAAACAATGGTAACTATGGAAACGATGGGAACAATGGTAACTAATGAAACCGTGGTAACTATGGTAACGGTAACTATGGAAATGATGGGAACAATGGTAACTATGGAAACGGTAACTATGGAAACTATGGGAACAATGGAAACAATGGTAACTATGGAAACGATGGGAACAATGGATACAATGGTAAATATGGAAACCGTGGTAACTATGGAAACTGTAACTATGGAAACGATGGGAACAATGGAAACAATGGTAACTATGGAAACCGTGGTAACTATGGTAACGGTAACTATGGAAATGATGGGAACAATGGTAACTATGGAAACCGTGGTAACTACGGAAACGGTAACTATGGAAACGATGGGAACAATGGAAACAATGGTAACTATGGAAACCGTGGTAACTATGTTAACGGTAACTATGGAAACGATGGGAACAATGGAAACAATGGTAACTATGGAAACGATGGGAACAATGGAAACAATGGTAACTATGGAAACTATGGGTACAATGGAAACAATGGTTACTATGGAAACCGAGGTAATTATGGTAACGGTAACTATGGAAACAATGGGAACCATGGTAACTATGGAAACCGTGGTAACTATGGTAACGGTAACTATGGAAACGATGGGAAAAATGGAAACAATGGTAACTATGGAAACTATGGGAACAATGGAAACAATGGTAACTATAGAAACTGTGGTTACTATGGTAACGGTAACTATGGAAACGATGGGAACAATGGAAACAATGGTAACTATGGAAACCGTGGTAACTATGGTAACGGTAACTATGGAAACGATGGGAACAAAGGTAACTATGGAAACCGTGGTAACTATGGAAACGGTAACTATGGAAACGATGGGAACAATGGAAACAATGGTAACTATGGAAACCGTGGTAACTATGGAAACGGTAACTATGAAAACGATGGGAACAATGGAAACAATGGTAACTATGGAAACCGTGGTAACTATGGTAACGGTAACTATGGAAACGATGGGAACAATGGAAACAATGGTAACTATGGAAACGATGGGAACAATGGAAACAATGGTTACTATGGAAACCGTGGTAACTATGGTAACTGTAACTATGGAAACGATGGGAACAATGGTAACTATGGAAACCGTGGTAACTATGGAAACGGTAACTATGGAAACGATGGGAACAATGGAAACAATGTTAACTATGGAAACGATGGGAACAATGGAAACAATGGTAAATATGGAAACCGTGGTAACTATGGTAACGGTAACTATGGAAACTATGGGAACAATGGTTACTATGGAAACCATGGTAACTATGGTAACGGTAACTATGGAAACAATGGTAACTATGGAAACCGTGGTAACTATGGTAACGGTAACTATGGAAACGATGGGAACAATGGTAACTATGGATACCGTGGTAACTATGGAAACGGTAACTATGGGAACAATGGTAACTATGGAAACCGTGGTAACTATGGAAACGGTAACTATGGAAACAATGGGAACAATGGAAACAACGGTAACTATGGAAACGATGGGAACAATGGAAACAATGGTAAATATGGAAACCGTGGTAACTATGGAAACGGTAACTATGGAAACGATGGGAACAATGGAAACAATGGTAACTATGGAAACCGTGTTAATATGGTAACGGTAACTATGGAAACGATGGGAACAATGGAAACAATGGTAACTATGGAAACGATGGGAACAATGGAAACAATGGTAACTATAAAAACTGTGGTTACTATGGTAACGGTAACTATGGAAACTATGGGAACAATGGAAACAATGGTAACTATGGAAACCGTGGTAACTATGGTAACGGTAACTATGGAAACGATGGGAACAAAGGTAACTATCGAAACCGTGGTAACTATGGAAACGGTACCTATGGAAACGATGGGAACAATGGAAACAATGGTAACTATGGAAACCGTGGTAACTATGGAAACGGTAACTATGAAAACGATGGGAACAATGGAAACAATGGTAACTATGGAAACCGTGGTAACTATGGTAACGGTAACTATGGAAACGATGGGAACAATGGAAACAATGGTAACTATGGAAACGATGTGAACAATGGAAACAATGGTACATATGGAAACCTTGGTAACTATGGAAACGGTAACTATGGAAACGATGGGAACAATGGAAACAATGGTAACTATGGAAACCGTGGTAACTATGGTAACGGTAACTATGGAAATGATGGGAACAATGGTAACTATGGAAACCGTGGTAACTACGGAAACGGTAACTATGGAAACGATGGGAACAATGGAAACAATGGTAACTATGGAAACCGTGGTAACTATGTTAACGGTAACTATGGAAACGATGGGAAAAATGGAAACAATGGTAACTATGGAAACTATGGGAACAATGGAAACAATGGTAACTATTGAAACTGTGGTTACTATGGTAACGGTAACTATGGAAACGATGGGAACAATGGAAACAATGGTAACTATGGAAACGATGGGAACAATGGAAACAATGGTGGCCCATAATGAGTCTATTCTAGCCCCCCTGTCCATTTATCTTGACAAGATTTTACAACCATATGTGGTCCAAACTAAATCTTTTTTAAAGGATACAACACATTTGCTGAATATTTTGGACAAATGTATGGTTATGAAAGAGACTATTCTGGTGACAATGGCTATCCAAAGTCTCTACACATCAATTATGCATGATGCAGGGTTAGCTGCAATACAAGAAATTCTTTTGATGTATGATAATTACTCCCCTGAGGCTCAAGAAAGTTTTTTTCTGTCACTACTAGAGGTTGTCCTGCGAGAAAACTATTTTATGTTTCAAGATCAATTTTACAAACAAGTGCAAGGGACAGCCATGGGGAGTAATGTAGTGCCGACGTATGCTAACCTGTATGTGGATCACTTTGAACGCAAGTTTGTATACATTAATCCCCTGTATGAACAATTTTGCCAGTTATATCATCGCTATATGGATGATATTGTCATTTTAGGGACAGGGTCGGTGGATAATTTGCTACTGTTCATTACATATATAAATTCCGTGGTGCCCACTCTGCATTTTACTATTACATATGATGTTGAGTCTGTCAGCTTCCTAGATGTAACAATGAAAAAGAAAGGTACCTGGTGGCTAACCGATCTTTATAAGAAAGATACAGAACGTAACAATTGACTGCATTTTTCTAGTTTCCACCCTCCATCATTCAAAAACAATTTGCCTAAATCTCAATTTATGAGAGTGAGATGGATTGTCTCAGAGCCACAGAGAGAGTGTCAAAGACTGGATGAAATGCAGGAGAGGTTTGCGGTGAGAGGATACCCTAAGACGCTCTTAGAGACCATGAGAAATGAGGTGATTAATATCCCACAAGATGAATTAAGAGCAAAACGGGTTAAAAAGGAGTCCTCGAGAGTGACCTTTGTCAGCAAATATACCACTGCTAGCAATAAGCTTAAGAAAATGATTAACATACACTGGTATATCTTACAAACTTGTGCACCACAGGTAAAGACCTTCTCTGAACCCCCGCTAATGGCATATAAAAGGGGTAAAAATTTCCGGGATACCTTAGAAAAGGCAGATGTGGGTTCATTGGCAAAACCAGGAAAAATATATTTAGGGGTTTCCAAAAAATGGGTACATTCCCCTGACTAAATAGTGCCAGTTGCAGCAATATCACTAAAGGCTCCCAGTTTACGCACCCACAGACAGGACAAAAGATTGATATTAAAAAGTATTTTACATGCAATTCAACTTTTGTGGTGTACCTAATCAAATGTCCCTGTGGCATAGCATGTGTGGGAGAAACCACACAGAAGGTTAAAGACCGTATTAAGCAACATAAATCTAATGTCTGCTGTGGATGTGTACACCTTCCAATCCCAGCACATCTTGCTGAAGCTAGACACACAGTGAGCCAGCTACGGTACCAGGTGATTGATAGCGTAGAACATTTGAGACGTGGAGGCGATTGGACCCTACAGTTAAAGAAATTAGAGATGAAATGGATACATAAATTAGGTACGCTGGGACCAGGTGGATTGAACCGGGAGTATACACCAATGCTTTTTATCTAATATGGTTGACCTGATTTTGTGCTTTGTGTAATATTGTTTCGTATTTTCTTGTTTTTAGATCAATACAGCTCATACCCTGGGAATGACTGTGTTCAACAATACATGGGTATTTTCGCTCAGGAATAGAGCATACAAATTGTGAGTAATGATTTTAATATGCTGAATTGTTCATTCTTTATATATGCTTAATTGTTCGATTCGATATTCAATATTTGGCAAAGAGATGGACTTTTTATGAACACTGCACAGTAACTATGGAAACAATGGTAACTATTGAAACAATGGTAACAATGGCAACTATGGAAACAATGGTAACTATGGAAACAGTGGTAACTATGGAAACAATGGCAACAATATAAACAATGGTAACTATGGAAACAATAGTAACTATTGAAACAGTAACTATGAAAACAATGGTAACTATGGTAACTATGGCAACAATGGTAACTATGGCAACAATGGGAACAATGGAAACAATGGTAACTATGGAAACAATAGTAACTATGGAAACAATGGGATCAATGGAAACAATGGTAATTATGGAAACAATATTAACTAAGGAAACGGTAACTATGGAAACAGTGGTTACTATGGAAACGATGGGAACAATGGAAACAATAGAAACAATGGCAACTATGGCAACTATGGAAACAATGGTAACAATGGAAACAACGGATAACTATAGTTACTGTTGATTGTATAGCTACTGTTTGTATAGCTACTGTTGTTTCTATAGTTACTGTTTCCATAGTTACCATTGTTTCCATAGTTACCATTGTTTCCATGGTTACCATTGTTACTATTGTTTCCATAGTTACTGTTTCTATAGTTACTATTGTTTCCATTGCTACAATAGTTACTATTGTTTCCACTTACTATTGTTTCTATAGTTACTGTTTCCAGTTACTGTTTTTTCTATAGTTACTGTTGTTTTTTTAGTTGCCGTTGTTACTATAGTTACCGTTGTTTCCACAATTGCAACTGTTTCCATTGTTAACATAGTTATTGTACCATTGTTTCTATAGTTACTATTGTTTCTATATTTACTGTTTCTATAGTTACTGTTGTTTCTATAGTTACCATTGTTTCCATAGTTACCGTTGTTTCCATTGTTACCATTGTTTCCATAGTTACCATTGTTTCTATAGTTACTATTTCTATAGTTAATGTTTCTATAGCTACTGTTTCTATAGTTACTATTGTTTCCATTGCTACCATAGTTAATATTGTTTGTATAGCTACTGTTGTTTCTATAACTAATGTTTCTATAGCTACTGTTTCTATAGTTACTGTTTCTAAAGTTACTGTTGATTCTATAGTTACCATTGTTTTCATGCTGCTGTACAAAGCGAATGGAAATTAAACATAGTAAATAAAGTAGCCCTCGATTGGAGCCCTGGGACATACTGTACAGCACTAAATATTGTTATTTAGGGTTCTAGCAATGGCAGACCCTTATGAATTTACCACCTGATGGCTGTCCTGGTTTTGCCCCCTCTCACCATGCTAACAGCTGGGTCAGAGCAAAAATTGCAATCTCTAATACCGGCCCTGCTTTTTTTGCTACACTGTATGACTTACTAATAAATGCAACTTTATAAGTTGTTTGACTTGTATAGGGTTATTGCTAAACTAAGCTTAATTTTAGGGTATTATTCTGCCCAGGCTATGATCAAATGTAAGGGGATGTTTTAATGTTTTCAGGTCACATTCTCTCTCTCTGCTGGCTTCTTCTAAGTAAGTACCCGACAGAAAGCCACTGGCCTGACTGGATCCATCACATACAGGGACATCTGATTGTTGTGTGCTGTTAGTGGTCTCCCCAAGCATTGGATCAGTGTATAAATTTGGCTTTTAAGACGTGTAGCCGGATGGGCAGATCCAGCCATTAGAGGATCAGCACCTAATCCTTCAAGAGCACAGAGAAGCACGACCAGGGCTCACTCATACTTCCAGCCTCTAGCTTTGAGACAAAGGCCAGCTGGGATATCAAGCACCTGGTTACTAGTCTGGGGCATCGGAGGGCCAATGCTCTTGGACCCTCTCCCTCCCTGTGTCAGGATTTCATTCTCATGTTCCAACATGCTTTTAGCATGTGTAGCCTAATTGGCCAGAGATACAGTCAATAGGGGATCAGCTCAAACAGCTGTTTTTTCCTGTGAGGGACTTGCAAAACTCATTCTTATAAAATAATTATATGTTCCCAATTTTCAATATTTTGAGACTTCAGAAAACAAAGCACTCCGAGTGCCATCCCGCCAGCAATTTTCATTCTAGCCGACGGGAAGGCAGAGGAGGCAGTTTGGGGAGATTAATCACCCCAAAGAAGAGGAGATTTGTCACCAGACGACAAATTTCCCCGAGTCGCAGCGTGTCTCTGCCCTAAGGAGGGGGTCCTGCAGCAGCAGCCTCAGTGGGCCCCATGCCCCCCAGTCCGACCCTGCTGGATAGTGCCGGTAGCTTGATACGGCTGTTAAAGGGGTTACTCACCTTGGAATCATCTTTTAGTACGATGTAGAGAGTGATATTCTGAGACAATTTGCAGTTGCTTTTCCTTTTTTATTTGTGGTTTTTGTGTTATTTAGCTTTTTATTCAGCAGCTCACCAGTTTGCAATTTCAACAATCTGGTTGCTGTGGTCCAAATTACCCTAGCAACCATGCTATGAATTGAATAAGAGACTGTAATATGAATAGAAGAAGGCCAAAATATAAAGATAAGTAATAAAAAGTAGCAATAACAATAAGCATTTGTGTTTTAGATGGGGGTCAGTGCCCCTCCCCATTTGAAACCTGGAAAGAGTCAGAAGAAAAAAAGCATATAATTAAAACAATCGATACAAAATAAATAAAAGAGCAATTGAAAATGTGCTTCCAATTTGCCATACTATAACATACTAAAAGTTAACTTAAAGGTGTTAACTAGTAATGACTACTGCTTTATCCTTAATGCTGCTCAAGCTGAAATATCATATTATATTTTTAATATATTCCTTAGCCAATAAACAAATGCAGCTTAACAGTCATTTTAAGTGCCATTTTTTAATCACTTTTGTTCATTTTCTCCAGCACAAGCAGCAGGGGGTGCTGGAGCTCTGTAGCCATTCACTGAGCCCACAGCATGCCTAAACATACATTCTTAGGTGTTTACATAAATCTAAAAGCACACTCAAACCACACCCAGAATTAAATAACGATGTTCATTTTACAGTGCAACAGCCAATAAAGTCAGGGTGTGTGATATGAAATAAAACTTAAATATAGCTAGCCAATTTTCCCAGTATTTCCCAGTTTGAGAAAGCTACTATATAAGAGAAAGTAAAACTTATACGCTCGCACAAAAATTATGTCTTACTGCAATCCATGGAACAAATATATTTGAAGCAGCACTGTGATTGTGTAATTTAGTAAATATATTTATTAATATATGTGCTAAATTGTACCAGTGCAGAAACCAGTTTTGATCAATCTATGTCAAGGTAGAACATGAAAGCATAGATCTGATTGTTTGCTATGGGGTACCTTGTGGTTTTTCTCTAATATAAATGTTTGTGCACTTAATTTGTTCCTCAAAAATGGTTATGCAAACTTGAGGAAAAAACTTAGGGGGTCATTGATGACCAGAACCACAGTTTCAAGCTTGGGGGAAAAGATGCAACTGTGTGGCGTAACTAGAGTGCGCAGGGCCCCCCTGCATAAAAATCTTCAGAAAGGCCCAGTGCACTCTGATCCACATCCTTCCGCCCCCTTCCCGCCATGACTCCACCCACTCCTGCCCAAACCCCACCCACTCCACACCCGACACCGCCTCTTGCCGACTTGCACTATGCTTCCCTGCTGCAGGTAAGAGCAGCTGGTTTCTTGTTCAGTGTCAGATTGGGATACTAGAGGCCCACCAGAAAACCTAAGGTTGAGGGCCCACTTTCCAAACTACTATACCGCCTCTCCTCACTCAACCTCTTTATTCTCTCTTCTCTACATACTAAACCCTTTTCTTCCATTATTAAGCTTCTTTATTCCCATAAAGAAATAGGGAATGACCATGAAATAGGCCAAAAGTTTAGAAGCAGGAGGGCCCACTGACACCTTGGCCTACCGGGAGTTTTCCTGGTATCCCGGTGGGCCAGTCCGACACTGTTCTTTTAGCTATAGAGAAAGCAGACCCCACAGTCTGCTTCCTCTATAGTTACACCACTGCAACTGTGCAAATTGACACCGCATTTATTAAAAGGTACCTGAATTCAGGGGCACTCCGCCAATAAGGCGAGCTGAGGTGCTAACCTCAGGCGGCAGTGCCAGATAAGGTTCCCGGGGGGGCAAAAGGCCACTCCTTGTACTTTTAAGAGCTGAATTTCCGGTTTTGAAACTTTGCCGGCGTCAAAAAAAATGTGGACGCACGTTGCAAAAGTCGCTTGCGTCAAAACCGTTGTGCATCCGGGCGTAAAAATTGGTGTTTTACTAATTTTTCGCCGTTTCCATGAATTTTGCATAATATTTGCAAATTTTTCGGCGAAGCAAGACAAATTCATCCATCACTAGTAAGCACGCCCTGGGTCGCCATCAGGGGGGCACAGGGTGTACTGACGTACCAGGCCCGAGCCCAAGGGTGTGCTGTGCTCCATTTTTCAAAATAGCCAGGCCCCCCTTGACAGCGCCAAAGTCATGCCGGACCGATGAAGTCCCGAATAGCTGAAGTCTATTTAGCTATTTGAGCCCACAGCATGCCTAAACATACATTCTTAGGTGTTTACATATATCTAAAAGCACACACAAACCACACCCAGAATTAAATGACATGATGCAGGGAGTTGAGGAGTACAATATGCACCCTGAGACAGGGCTGCTATATGGCAAGATTGGAAGGCAGTTTCAATCAGAGTAAACAAAACTACATTTGTACAATCAAGCTGCCTCTCTGCTATGTCAGAGAAAAGTACTCAACACTATTATAATGTCTCCAAAGAAAAAGTGCAATCATTATAAATGTATTTTGACATACATCTAATAACAAAGGAAAATATTGGTGTATGCAGTATCTATATTATTCAGCATCCGGGTGAATGGCCAGAACTCTCACAGTGCTAAGCCCTATGCCACCCTCCCCCCCAGGCTACTTCTCTTAGTAACATCAGCTGAGTTTATTTGGATTTTCGTTTAAGACAATAAATAACTAAACTGGGTAATTAAATAAACATTCAAATTATTTTAAATTCAATATGCAGCATTCTACTGCATTTTCCCATGATATGCTATGACTGTGCTGTCCACATTTTTTCCATGTAATGAGCCAATTATCTCATACCATAGGCTCACAGGCCAAAATGTATTCAAAAGGATATCATACCAAATGTCTATGGAGCTCTATGACAGGCCAGGGACAGTATCAGTCCCTTAAAGAGTCCTATCTGGTTAACAGCCTCCTGATGAACAGTTGGTTATGTGCTAGAATATGTTTAGGTTTGCAATAAGTTATTAAAGGTGGCTTAGGAGTTTTGGTGCTCAGTGGATACTTTCCCATCCTGACAGAACCAGCATCTTTCCAGAACCAGTTTAAAGGAAAGACAAAGTAAATTTCACAGTTCTCCAAATAAAGTAAGGGTCATTTTCTTGCATATCTATAGGACACCCAAGTTAGGAGGATAAATAGGAAGCATGATGGGGGATGCCTGCCACTCTAGCATAGAAGGCTTCCAAACACAGGCAGCATTCTATTCTAAGGGCAAGAAGCAGAAAATGGAGAACACAGTGTGAAAAGTGCAAAAAAAAAAAAAAAATGGCAGATTCTGGTCTTTTTTATGGTGTTTGGATACTGTGGTCTTCATTTAATTGACCCCTAGTATGCCCTATGATGGGAAGCAATGCCCCTTTTTCAATGTTATTTCAAGAATGAATAGGGCTTGGATTGAACACAGATGTTTATTACCCATCTAATAAACGTACTGTTTAATAAATTATGTAAATGTCATAAAATATTATTGGTGTACAAAGCTGAAAAAAAACTGGTGCAACACCAAATATGATATTTGTCCAGGTTCTAAGGTTTAATCATTGCAGTTCAACATAGCAAAAAGTATACAGGCATTTTAGCTATAGCTTAACTGGAGTGGGTCTATTGGGAGGGGGGGTAGATTGAGAAATTAAAGGTAATGCTGCCCTTCTAACAATATACAATGGTGAATGATGTGCTAGATTCTATAATGAGTGTGAGAGAATGCTTAATAATGTGATTTCTATAGGATGAGACATCACTGATGGATGAAATTGGAGTGGTTAATTAAGGGACAGTGCCAAGGCTAGAACACTTTTGTCCTTCACTGCATGGGGCAAAGTCACTCTGAGATTCTGGTTCTCCTCCATGGTGCGGACAATTGTATCATAGGCATTTTGGTTACCCGACCAGCAGCGTCTCGCCACCTGCAAAACAAGCCAACATGGTTTTGTAATTTTTTAAGGAGCTCTGTTTCCAATATATTGCAAAATGACAGGTGGTACCAAGGTCATAACACTTTGGGGATCCTTTACACATACTAGACATTGTCCCCATGTCATAAACCAGATCAGAAAGAAATATGGGATTGGTTGTTATTGGTTACTACAGTGTGGCAAATGAACCACTCCTTATATGAGGTTTGAGCAAACAAACCCCTAGAGTCCTTAATTGTGTGTAGGAAACTACCTGCAGGATGGAGGTAGAAATGAGAGAGATTAGGGTAACCCCAATACTGAGGGTATATCCTGTCTGGGAGGGTCTAACTGTTCAGGTAGACAGGACCATGTGACCCCTTCATCCTAGAATATACAAGAAGGGGAAACAGACTAGGGGTATTATGTGTAAAACAAAATTAATTGAAAAAACTCTGTAAAATAAATGGTGTGTTTATCTAGGACAGTGCTGTCCAAGTTCTGTGGTACCGAGGGCCAAAATTTTACCTCCTCCTCCGGCCTATGTGGAGGAGGGCCGATAATGGAACTCAGTGTTGGCCACTCCCCCTTTTAAACCACACCCACTGTAAACCACACCCATATTACCACAAGAACTTTTAAGATCATATCCACATTAACAACAATTTCCAAATGCTAATAACCCCAAGAACAAACCCCTAACAGGCTTACATCCCACAGGTAGCATAGGGCAAGCAGAGAATGGAACACCCAAGCAGCACTGGGCAAGCAGAGAATGGCGCACACAGGGAGGCAGAGCCAAGGTATTTCTGCATACTAGGCAAGGGCTTCAATCAGTGCCCTCCACCCAGTCCTGCATTAACATTTCCCACCTTACCAGTCATATAGCCCCAATCTGTACCTGTGCCAGCATAAGACAAAAACATCCATCATATTTTTACCCCCAATCTGTACCTATGCCAGCGGCAACCAAAAGAATCCACCATATTGCCCCAATTTGTATCTGTTCCAGCAGTAGCCAAAAATCCATCATATTGCCCTCAAACATCTGTGTACCTGTGCCAGCAGCCACCATGTTGCCCCATGTACCTGAGCCAGCAGCAGCCAATCCCTTATATTGCCCCCAATCTGTACCTGTGCCAGCATCAGCCAGAAAATACACACTATTGCCTCCATATATGTACTTGTGCCAGCAGCTACAAAAGGGGGCTGGGAGTGATTCTGTATGTAACAGGGGGTTTATAAAGTTGGAAAACTATTAAAGACCAAGCACATCAGGGTTTAAAAAAAAAAAGAAAGGAAATTCCCCTTAAAAGTGTGCTCCCCCCCCCCACTTGATTGCACCCTAGGCGGGAGCCTACTCTGCCTGCCCCTGGTTCCGGCCCTGCAGGGAGGGAAGGCAGAACAGAGCAGGAGAAAGGGAAAGCTCTCAGTCTAATATGTACTACATACAGTGACACAGTGCTGGTGCCCCAATAGCATTTTGAATAAAGTGTGAACAGGTGAACAATGTGGGCCGTTTCAGTCTGGATCTCAGGTGTGAACAGTACAGGGGGTTAGAGTCTGAATTTGAGGTTTAAACAATGCAGGGGCCAATTTATCTCTGTAGTGATACCTTTTAAAGCTTACATATAATAAGCAGACACAGCATCTGGGGGGCCACAGTTGGACAGCCCTGATCTAGGAGTTTCTCTCAGTTTGTTTTATTTAACGCAATGCTTCCAGCAGAATTGACTAAGAAAACACATGTACAAAAATTGTTACCCCCCCTTTTTTTTTTTAAATAAAGCATTAGCCCAGAGATACCAGGAAACCAGTGGAGTTGTCATTAGGTAAGAGGGGGGCATATATATTTATATATACAGCTCTCAGCTACTGATTACCAAAGTATTTTTGAGAGACGAAGTTCAACCACAGCTGAATGGCTGCACGTTGGATGTGTCTCATACAGAGAAGTATTTTATCTACAGCCTTGGGTTAAATGCCCTCTCTACTATCCAGAAACTGGCCCTGGGAACCACAGAGGAAATCCCACAGTGCATAATTCTTGAACCGCTACAGGCAAAGTGGTTAAAGTTCAAGCCTACCCCATTGGAAACATCCCAGCTCAGCATCCTTGTAGCTCTCTCTTCAGCCTCCTGGGAACCATCCAGAACCAGGCCAAATCCTCCATTAATAACCTCACCCCTAAAATTGAAAGAAGGCAGAGTCAGTTTTTGACCTTAGAAGGCCTGTACAGGAGAAGATGTGACAGCAATGGATCTGGAATAAGCACACTGTACACTTGACCTCAAAGCAAAAGTATTTCAGTTATTTTAGCAATTTGCTACATTCCCATGTAGCATGAGGTTATTGTTACTCATCATCAGATGTTACAATGTAATGCCCCAGACAAAAGCAGATATCATATTCTATTAGAAGATCCATGTAAGGTGTTATCATGAACTGCAGTCCCCTAATAATTAATATGACTTGACTTCCTATTTAATTCCCTACTGTTTATGGAAAAAATATTATCCTGGTTTTTATTGCAGTGTGTTTTCGATCAGTTCTGTAATGTTCTCTCTATCTTATTTCTGTTGCCTAGAGAAAGAGACCTACTTGCTCTATCATATTCGATTAAAGAACAAGCAAAGATAAAAATAGAAAGGTACTAGTGATCAGCCGGTTGACCTGAACGTCAACCCAAGGGTTGAACACGGGTTGGGCGGAATCGGGTTGAAATTTGGCCAACCATTGCGGGT
>CM076678.1:136779801-136782301 GCA_038501925.1 Xenopus petersii | reverse complement strand
GTTTCCATAGTTGCCATTGTTTCCATAGTTGCCATTGTTTCCATAGTTGCCATTGTTTCCATAGTTGCCGTTGTTTCCATAGTTGCCGTTGTTTCCATAGTTGCCATTGTTTCCATAGTTGCCATTGTTTCCATAGTTGCCATTGTTTCCATAGTTGCCATTGTTTCCATAGTTGCCATTGTTTCCATTGCTATCATAGGTACTATTGTTTCCATTGCCACCATTTACTATTGTTTCCATAGTTACTATTGTTTCCATTGCTATCATAGTTACTATTGTTTCCATAGTTACTATTGTTTCCATTGCTACCATAGTTACTATTGTTTCCATTGTTTTTATTGTTTCTATTGATACGATTGTTTCTATAGTTACTATTTATACCACTGTTCCACTGTTGTTTCTATAGTTACTATTGTTTCTATAGTTACTACCCTAGTTACTATTGTTTCCATTGTTTCTGTAGTTACTATTGTATCTATAGTTACTGTTTCCATAGTTACTGTTTCCATAGTTACTGTTTCCATAGTTACTATTGTTTCCATTGCTATCATAGTTATTATTGTTTCTATAGTTACCATTGCCATAGTTACCGTTGTTTCCATAGTTGCCATAGTTTCCATAGTTACTGTTTCCATGGTTATTGTTTCCGTAGTTACTGTTTTTATAGTTACTATTGTTTCCATTGCTACCATAATTACTATTGTTTCCAGTTACTATTGTTTCTATAGTTACCGTTTCTATAGTTACTATTGTTTCCATAGTTTCTATAGTTACTGTTTCTATAGTTACTACTATTTCCAGTTACTATTGTTTATATAGATACTGTTGTTTCTATAGCTACTGGTTTCTATAGTTACTGTTTCTATAATTACTTTTTCTATAGTTACTGTTGTTTCTATTGTTACTGTTGTTTCTATAGGTACCATTACCATTGTTTCCATAGTTACCATTGTTTCTATAGTTTCTCTTTCTATAGTTACTGTTGTTTACATTGCTACCATAGTTACTATTGTTTCCAGTTACTATTGTTTCTATAGCTACTGTTTCTATAGTTACCGTTGTTTTTATAGTTGCCATCGTTTCCATGGTTACCATTTTTCTAGTTTCCATAGTTTCTGTTTCCATAGTTACTGTTTCCAGTTATTGTTTCTATAGTTACTATTGTTTCCATTCCTACCATAGTTACTATTGTTTCTATAGTTACTATTGTTTCTGTAGTTACTATTGTTTCCATTGTTACCACTATTGTTTCTATAGTTACTGTTGTTTCTGTAGTTTATTCTTGTTTCTCTGGTTGCTCTTGTTACCATTGTTTCCATAGTTACTATTGTTTCTATAGTTACTACCATAGTTACTATTGTTTCCAGTTACTATTGCTTCTATAGTTACTATTGTTTCCATTGCTACCATAGTTACTATTATTTCTATAGTTACTATTGTCCATTGTTTCCATTGTTACTATTGTTTCCATTGCCAGCATAGTTACTATTGTTTCCATTGGTACCAGTTATTGTTTCCATTCTTACTATTATTTGTATAGTTACTATTGTTTCTATTGCCGGCATAGTTACTATTGTTTCAATTATTACCAGTTACTATTTTTTCCATTGTTACTATTGTTTCTATAGTTACTATTGTTTCCATTGCCAACAGTTACTATTGTTTACATTGTTACTATTGCTACCAGTTACTGTTGTTTACATTGCAACCATAGTTACTATTGTTTCTAGTTACTATTGTTACCATTTTTACTTTTGCTACCATAGTGGTTAGTGTTTCTATTGCCAGGCCCGGATTTGTGGGAAGGCCACCTAGGCCCGGGCCTAGGGCGGCAGGATTTTAGGGGGGCGGCATGCTGCCCAACCACACCCACATTGGTTCAAAAACACTGGGGATGCACAGGAGATACAATCTCCATGAAAATTTGCACGAATAAAGGGGAGGGGACAGGGGCGACAAATGGCAGTGGGCCTATGGGCGTCCGCTATCTAAATCCGGCCCTGTCTATTGCTACCATACTTACTATAACCATACTATGGTTTCCATTGTTACCAGCTACTATTGTTTCCATAGTTTCTATTGTTTCCATAATTTTTCAATAGGTGCCATTACTATCAGTTACTATTACTACCATAGTTACTATTCAGCAATGTTAATAATAGTAGTAGTAGCAGTAACTATGGTAGCAACAGTATCTATGGAATTAATAGTAACTATGGTTGCAGGAATACTTTAAGACAATATTCCTGCAAGTGCTTATGTAGGGAAACTAACTTGTACAACTGTATGTACCTGTACAAATATTTCAGACGTTAGCTCAATGCCCAAATGTCACATTTCTCACCTTGACCCGTCCTGCAGCCACAGCCCTGTTAATAGCTACAGCGATGGACACTCTTCCCTTCTGGTCTGAATACAGAATTCGAGACTGGGACCCAACAACCTTCAAACCAAACAGCAAATAACAAAAGTCAGTAATACCATAGTATAAATGGGATCA